>NDGN011464735.1:0-14443 GCA_002564285.1 Tympanoctomys barrerae
GATCATAGCCTTGTCCATCTTGTGCATATAAATGTGTGATTTTGCCCCTGTCATGTTTCCCAGCTTTTCTCGTTACCCTCTCCTCACTGTCCAATCCTCAAATTTAAGCCATTGCAAATCTTAAAGAGAAACATCCAATCAGAATTTTCAGAGAGCAGTTTAAATGACAGATGAAATTATACCTTCTTTGCTTTTGTTATTTATGTCATTTAATATGTATTTTTATTTATAACTGGGGAGGAAAATCAAAAAGTGATGAATATTTGTATTGCTCTTTGAACCAAGATCTATCTCTCTGTAGTTCAAAATGGTCACATTAGAAAAAACTTGATGTTCCCAAAGGCTAATAATGACTATAATTTAAAACTTAGATTATGCATGTAGTATTTTATTGTATATAAAAATATCCATTCAATATTTATTGGCCATATTTTTCCCTGAGTATAAATAAAAACAATTCAACTTTTGAAAAACTAAAGAAGGGATTGCCAAAGAATCGAGACTGTATCCTGAACTGTCTTGTTGGAAGGACGGCAGCTCAGAGTTCTCATTTGCAGTGGCCAAAGCTTTGTGTGTCTGTGCTAATTGGACTAAGTGGAGGGTGCTCAGGGCGCATCTTCATGATGAAGGAGGGACTTGGAGGAGCTCAAGGGACAGGCATTCTTTAGATCAGAGAAGGCAGGGTAGAAAGTATGTGAGTTAGGGGACCAATGTATGCCAAGACAGAAAGGATGAAATCTGTAGGGGGAAATGTGATGAACTCCACACTGATCGCCTTTGCTCTAGAACAGGCAGACCTATGTGATGGGAAATAAGTTCCTGTTTAGGAGAATACATTCCCACTTAGGAGAAGAAAAATAACTCATGCAATACTATGGAGAGCTTGCAATGTCATATAAAATGTACCGGAGTGAATGCCATAGGACATTAGTCACCCTTAGAAAGGAATGGCGTAACACAGATGAGCTTGGGAGACAGGCTAAATGAAATAAGCTGGGCACAAGAGGACTGGTACAGTATGGGTGCTTTTGTAGGAGACTTGGATTCATGGAGTCAGAAAGTACAGCAGAGGTCCCTGGGGCTGGGAGGAGAGGAAGGGGGCCATTTTGACAGTGCCACACAGTGGTAGTGATGGTCGCACAACAATCCGAACAGCCTTATTGCAGCTGAGCTGTACTCTGGAAAATGGTTAAAATGTTAAATTTTATGGTTGTTTGGCTACAATAAGAAAAGCAAAAAGAAAAGATTAGGCCACATGAGGAAACATTGAAGGTTCTTGTGGATAAGAGGAGGAGGGCCAAGCAGAGTGTTTGGATTTAAGTCACTCATTTCTTTACATTAGTTCTGTGGTCAGTAAGCTGTGCTGGAGAGCATCTTTTTTGCTAACACATTGGAAAATGCATCGTTGTTCTCTGTAATTTTATGATGAAACTAATAGCGACAATAAGCAGAACTTTCTTTTCCTTTCCATTCCATTCCTTTCCTTTCCTTTCCATTCCTTTCCTTCTTTCTTCTCCTATCCTCCCCTTCCCCTCCTTTCCCCTCTCCTTCCCTTCCCTCCACTCCCCTCCTCTCCCTCCCTCCCTCCTTCCTTTCCTTCTTACCTTCCTTTTCTTTTTTGGATAGGATCTCACTCTGTAGGTCAGACTGTCCTTCAATTTGTGGCAATCCTCCTACCTTAGCCTCCCAAGTATTGGGATTACAGGCATGCACCACTACATCCAGCAGATTTGTAGAAACTTGTGACAGAGAAAGTATAGTTGGATTGGAATTGAAGCAGCAAAAAAAAGGACTTGAAATAGAGGTTGGTATTCTCTATTTGGAAGATTTGTTGGCAACACCAAAGAAATTTTGATTTGTTTGTGCACTTCTAGGAAACATGAGTTGGATGAGAACGCCAAGGCCTAATGTTGAAAGTCATCAGCCTGGAATTAATGAAAAATGAGAGAACAGATCCTTAGGTTTTTGGAGTAGTTTTGTGTGCTGAATTGATGTTGTGTTCTTTTTCATTCTGCAGCAAATATATTCTCATTGTGTGCTCCAAGGAAATGATTAAAAAACATCATTAAAATACTTCTTTTCCTTTCTTCTTCACTGGAAGAGGCCACAAGTGTCTGTGTTTTCAATTTGAACCAAACCTTTGCTTTTGTATTCTAATAGCAACTCTAAATGCTTTCTGTGTGGTTCACTGGCTCGCAGGATTTTACAGCAGGACAATCACAAAAGGGCTCACAAATCATCCTTTCTGATCTCCTTGCTTCAGAGACAAAGAAGTTGGGGCCCAGACAGTCATCACGACTCTTTTATAATTCTATCAATTTTCTGGCAGTTAGAATAAATGGCAAGGCGCGGCAAGGTGAGGAGCAGCAGGTGCACCAAGTTTAAGAAGAGAGCACCAGGGTGATAGGAGGGGAACGGGGGAGCCACTCCCTGCAGGACACAGCAAGGGGGCTGTGTGGGAGGAGACAGTGGAAGCAGGAAGGTGGCTCTCTCAAATTGAGTGGAGCTTTGCCTCCTTCCTGAGGGATCCTGGCTCAGCTTTGTGTGCACCTTTGAGTTTAGGTCCCTTTGTGAGCTGTGTGGTTTGGACACGGTATCCACTTCTCCAAACCTCGGCATTCTCACTTGAGAAAGAGCAATCGTGCTTTGTCAGTGGAAGGCTTCTGAAGATAGATAAGGCATCGCTTGTGATGATGGGACAAGGGCGCAGGCAACTGAGAACGTGGTCATGCCGTCGGGGATGGCCAGGCATCACCCACTGGAAGGCTTCGTGACCCCGCATCCTCTGTAGATGCCCTGGGAGGAGCCTCTGATATACTCCAGTCACCTCTGTGGAGCTCTTGCCTCCTGCTAGCGTGGCTCACCATTCATCTGCCCCACCAAGCCACGGGTTAGGGATGCGATTCTACTCAGCTCTGTGAGTAGAACCTCAGAACCCAGCAAGAGCCTGAGAAATACCTGCTCCATAGCCCATCAGACCCTGGTGGAGTGGACAGGTAAGAGAATGGGTCAGTTCACTTTGTCTTGTAAGAAAGAAGGATGAAACTTAGCAGGCACAAGCGAATGCCCCTGTGAATGGTAGCCGAGGTGGTGGTGGTGAAATCCAGGAGAAGGAAGGACCTGCTTCATAAAAGGCCATGCAGGTGGTTATTTGGTCTGTAGAGCTTCTTTACAAAACCTTTAAAAAGAGTCATTGCTTGATAAGGGATTTGGAGAGGACACAAATATATTTAATAGGAAAAAGAAACTTTAAAATGTTTATGACCTTTGTTCTAATAATTTTTCCTTTAGAGTCATTTCCTTAGGAAATGATGGAAAATCGACAGCACTTTTTGCACAAAGTTGTTTATGTAGCATTATGTAATAGCTGAAAATTTGAAGAAAGAGCCAACTGTCTACTGGAAGAAGTAAGGGTCAGTGTCTTTTGGTATGATCACACAATGGAACAAGATGCAGCCACAAAAACTGATACTGGTGAGAACTACAATAATAAGGACAGCGCAAGTGTGTAAAAATAAGTTGCACATGGAAATTTATGATGTTTGTGAAATTGCAAGAAAAATAGAAGCAGATTTGACAGTGATTGCTTCTATCTTGTCTTAGAAAGGGATGATTTCTTGTTATTTTTCTGTGTTTCCATACATAGTTATTCCATGTAGAACCAAGAAAGTAAACATGAAAGAATTTAGTTTCCCTAATGTGTTTATTGTTGGACAAAGTTGCAACCTGGGCTTCATTTTTGGAAAAAAATATCCTAGCTCAGAGTGCAGGAGGGGAGCCTGGTGGGCCGGTGTATCCAGAATGATGAGGGGAGGGGCCCAGGAGATGGAGAAGAGAAAGAGGAAGGGCCATGAGGACATCATGGTGTGTCATAGGCATGAACCAGCGCCCCACAAGTAATGGCATCATTAGGTGCTGCAAGAAAGTGCTACTGGAAGTAAAAATTCACGCTGAAAAGCAGCAACGACAATGAAGCCCAAAGCACTTGCCCATAGGGAGGCTGGGGATCTCTCTTCTGATATGTGCTCTTGAAGTCAGGCAGAGAACCAGGAGGATGAGCTGGGAGAGGGGGACGAAATGAGCCCTTAATAGGGGCAGAAAAGTGGTTGAGAAAATGGGTGTGCAAACCACAAAACGTTAGGCATAAAGAGGTGCAGAGTCACAGGAATATGAACAAATAGGAATAGAAGAGAGAGGCAACTGGTGTTCTGGGGTACAATATAAAGAAAACTTCCAGTGAACTCCTTTTATTGCTGTAGGCCTCTGTTGTACTCTGAATACTAAAGGTAATTTGCTTTATTTATTTTTATTTAGCAGCTGTAGCATTAGACAATAAATAAGTGGGTGCCTGCACCTGATTTCTGTATCTCAGAAGCATTTATAATTCAAACCGGAAGCCAGACAATTTTCCTGTCATGTGCCTCTGTCGCTCAGAGCAGTTGGCTTGCCCATTGCCAGCAGCCTTGGCCCTTGGGGATGGATTGGGTGCGGCTGTTGTCCGCACATAAACACTTCTGTTTCCTCAGTAAGAGATCCACCCTAGTGAGAAGCCGCTTTTCCCCACTATGAACTGATCCATGAAATGGGAATAGCTTGCTGGCATTTGTCCTTGTCTGGTGTTTATAAAGACTCTTTTTTTTAAAAAAAATAATTTTATTGAGAAACAAATAGCAATGAGATAGTTTCAAAACTGGTTACTAGGACAGTTTCAATAATTAATATATTGTATACTGTTGTCTTCATAGTGGTTATTCATAGTGCAAGATGCAGACATGATATCCTGTCTAAGCACTATTAGTACAGATCTTCTTATTGAATTAAGAGAAAGTAGCTGTATATCTATCCTATTTTGTATATACAAATACAAAATGGCCCTTCATTTGTATCCCTTTTGTTTGTTTAGTTTACAAAGACTCCTGATATCTATGAGAGGAACTTGGCAGAGAAGGGGTGACAAAGAGCAAAAAGAAAGGAAAAAACAGTTTAATGTATTGGAAACACAGATCTGCCTTTTGGCATCCGAGCTGCTATCTGAATACTGCTACCTGCCAAAGCACTTCTGGAATGCTGCTCAGCTTCAAAGTCCCAGGTTCCTCATTTGTAAATGACGATAATCATCGCTAATTCAGGGGTTATCAGGAAGCACAATGACGTGAGGTGTACAGACCCCTAGCACAGGTGAATGGTCATTCATATGAGTCCCTCTTCCATACAGTGACCATGGATCTGAGGCTAGGAACTGTGCTAAGTGATCTACAGGGCCCCTGCCTAGTGATGCAGACAGACACCTCTCATTACTTCCTCCGAATGCAATAAAGTTGTTTTGAGTATATCCTGATAAGTAATTGCTTCCCTTAATGATACTCCAGTGGAATACAATATGGAAACCTCTGAAGGTTTTTATTCTTGGAAACTAATTTTAAACACAAGTGCTTACAATCAGTTGTGCCTGGGTGTGATTTGTAGAATATAAAACCCCCGGGTTTCTAAATATAGATATCAAAAATATTTTTCATCCTCTGCAAGCTAAATCAGAAAAGCTTACACAAAAGACTATGCTCACAAAAGAATATTTTCCAACATAGCTACATGTCACATCAAAGGGAACGTCATCTCTCTTTCTGTCCCTTGTATTGTATCTAGGCTCCTGGCCCTAAAGGCTGCTAGCACTCGCACCCTTAATTGCAGTACCCTTAATACTAGCACCCATTGCATTACAGGTCAATCCCAGCATCACACACTCTAGATCAAGCCATCTCTGAACACCCCCCCACCCCGCCGCCCCAGGATCGCATGAAGTTTTGGGTGGACAACTAGACACAAGCCATAACAATATGCAAAATGATGTTTTCATGTCTGTGTCCGCACCTGAGTTGTGTTGGCTGCCATAGATGATGCTGGACCAGCATTCTGCCTTGGATTTCCTTCTCTGATCAGTTTGGGTTTCCTCCCTGAGTGAGTGTCTCAGCAGAGTTACACTTCTTACTTGACTTTTTTTTTTTTTTCTGTATTTTTAGGGCAAGGTCTACCACGCCCAGTCTCAATCACTGCGCTCTGCCTAAGCAGGCACTTTAGTTTGCTGAGCTATCAGGCCAGCTCCCTTACTTGACATTTGCCTTCCCATTTTTGGCTGCAGATTTTATCCTAATGTGATTCATGGTGATGGTGGGATTGACAAGTTCCCCAATTGCTAAGATTTCTTGCCCAAAGAGGGGAAAATCTTAGAGAGATGGGAGAAGGCACTGAGGGATGAACAGAGTAAATATTCTCATACTGAAAGGGGAAAGGGTATAGCATTATTTTCTGTATGCTTGAGTGGTCCAAATGGTCATCTGACAGCTCAGATTCAAGGGTACACAACAAAACCCACACCTTTCAATGAGAAGAATGTTACAGAATTTGTGCATCTTAGACATCTTTAATTCACCACCTATTTTTTTTTGGGTGAGGAAGAAGGGGCTGGTAGAAAGCATATAGCAATATACGCAGAATGTATGTGACATTCACTTATGATGATGGCATTTGACAGGATGACGGGTTTGTCTAAAATCCTTCTGCTGGAATGAGAGGGAGGGGAAGAGCAGTTAGGGAGAAACCACTTTCTAGTTTGTGCACATTTAAAATGGAGGTTTTGTTCCATGGGGTTTGCCTTGTTAGGTTGTTTCGTTGGCAGCAGTATAACTTTTTTTTTCTTAGAATTTTTTTTTTTTGTGGAACCGGGGATTGAACTCAGATCCTTGCGTTTGCCAGTCAAGTGCTTATCCTATTGATCCATCTCCCCGGCAGCAATCTCTTATATGCCTATTCCATTGATCCATGCACTTGACCTATGAAATCCATGGCATTTTACTAAGTGCTAGAGTGTATAAGCCACACTGAATTCCCACCAGCAGTGGAGAAAAACTTTTAAACCAGTGGTCATCACTCAATTTTTATCTGCGATTGTGTTGACTGTGAAGAATGAATAGATAGGATCCCTGAAGAGCACAATGGGAACTGACCTAGCCTCTGCAGGGGACGCTTGACCTGGAATGAGATGGATGAAGAGCAGAGGTCAGGGAAAGATAGAAGAGACCTTGGAGAAGGACCCAGCACAAGCAAAGCCTGGCAGTTGAGAAGAGTTTGGGGCAGCCAGAAACCCAGGCGGTGGCCACTGCAGGGACCGCGGTATTTGTGGAACTGGAGAGGCAACAGGACTCCATTGTCTTGAGGGCTTATTAGAGATTACAGATTTTATCTGAAGGGTAATGAATGTGGTTCACTGGGATGGTGGTGTTTCAGAGTTTCCAAAATTGTTAAATTTTCTTTTTGCCTGAAGAGGGGGGAAAAAGCTTCAAGATATGGGAGATGGTGGTGAAGGATGAACTTGGCTGGTTTCACTTGAACAAATAAATCACCGGTTGCCATTTGTCCCCAATCAGCAATAATCCCAGCATTCTCACCCTAGGTCAGTGTGAACAAAAGCAGCCCACTCTGTTCCTTTCCACATTTGTCAGCCTGTAATAGCATCCTTATCTGAGGAAATCTCTAGATTGCTCCCCAACATAAACTGTTTGCTGGGTAGCCCGGGTCAGCTGGGCCTGCTAAGCTCACACACTGACCCAGGTGCCCTGTTTGAACTGCGGAGGGTTCAGTGGGATTGAAGTGGCAGGTCTGAGACGGTGGGGTGTTTACTGAGATAGGTATGGTTTGGAGCTGTGATTTCTTGGTGCCTGTGCACACCCCTGCACACAACAGTGCTTGGGCTGAATGGCAAGCAGGGCTGGCAGACAGAAAGGACGTTGCTTCCCTGTTGCTTTGATTCCTCAAAGAACTGGCCACTTAAAAGAAGCTCCAGCGAGCAAAAAGGGAGATTTCTTATTGATTGGGGTGGGCAATATGCAAATCCCATCAATTATAAAACAAACCAAAAAGTATACATAGTTTTCACTTTTTGGGCCAACCATGAAACAAAAACAGCCTCTTGGGAAGGAAGAAGACTTTAGTAGGTGAATCCTTTTACCTGTTCAACAGTCTGCCTGGGCAGAAATGCTTTAAGTATTTTAAAAGACCAGTTTGGGCTGCTAAAGTCCTCCTTGCTCAGAAGGGTTAAACATGTACAACATGTTTCCGAGTGTTCTTTTCTTTTGTTAATGGGAACTGACATTCCCTACAATCAAATGGGGCTGAGCCTAATCATATTGTCCACGACAGAAGAAATTAAGGTCTGTGGTAGAAGACATTATAATCCGGATGGAATTTTCATGCTCTCCAAAAGCCCAAATTACTCTGTTTACTAAAATCACATGTTGGTGCATCTTTGTCTTAGTGCTCTGATTTGAGGCCCTGCTAATTTCCATTTTGGGAGGAGGGGGGAACCTCCAGTGTTATCAGTGGCTTCCCATCGTTTATCTTCTGATGTGCCTGAACAGATAAGTGGCTCCATCTCACAGTCCTTTGACTACAAAATCTCCCCCTACAGTGGATGACTTCAGGATTTGGACTGACCCAAGGCAGTAGTGAGTACTGAGTCATCCTGGTTTTCTTAAAGGCCCAGCATGGTTTCTTCCTGCGCAAATGGTCTGTTTATGATCCAGCAGCAGCTGAGCTGCCCAGAATTTATTCAGGAAAGTACCTGAAGTCCAACTCCTTTCTCCAAACATAACATATATCTATTTTTTGATGATAGATGATGTGTTTGTATATGCAGCTTTTCAAAACTTACAGCCAAAGAAAAAGTAGACATTGTAGTTACTTTCTTATATGAGCCTAAAGTATTACAGAAAGGTTATGGTAGGAACTTCCCGGAATGGGTGCGGCAGCCAATCAGGATGGGTGTCTGAATGGTTGGTGTCATGGTAGCCATGGCTGACGTGTGCTTAACAATCGTCTCTCCAAAACACTCAAGAAGTCCTGACTTACAGGACACATTGATTTCTCGGTATGAATACTCTTGCCAATGTCAATTTCACACCACCATCATGATAGCAGTTGACTTGCAAAATTGCTGCAAATTTAGTTATTTTCTTTTCCTTTTTTTTTTTTTTTTCCTTTTTGGTGGTGCTGGGGATTGAACTCAAGACCTTGCACTTGCCAAGCAGGTGCTTATGCCACTGAGCTGTATCCGTAGCCCCTCATATCAGCTCTTGCAAAACCAATACAAGCCCATTTCCAGTACACTCTGTCTGTAGCAAGTATATACCAGCCTCATATCATTCCTGCACCTGCATGTGCATACACATGTGCACACACACACACACACACACGATACACATACATTTGAGACATACTTTTCTTCCTCCAAAAATGTGAAGATATAAATGACACATATGAACAGCCCAGCAGGGAATAAAGTGTCTGAAGTGTTACCAGATGAGCCATCAGGGTTGTCGAGAGGAAAGCTGAGGTCTGATTATTTTCTGTTTCTCCACTGTAGTGAAGCCACAAACTCAAGCTTCATTTTCAAGATGTATTTCTTACCAAAAGCTCTCTCTTTCTCTCTCTCTCTCTTTTAAAATACACTTTAACTGAGGGGAGAATATAATTTTATTCCCCCGCTACCAGTGAAGCCAGCTTGAAAGTGACCAATTTAAAAAATCATTTTCAGATTTGGTATGTGGGCAAAATAAGTGGAGGCTATAATCAGGAAATTCCACATAAGAGCAAATGGATTCGAGCTGATTTTAACTCGGTGGGTAACACATTCTCTAGCACTATGGTTAGAATAATTCCTTGAGAGACTTTTTGAGGGTAGCTATGTACCCCCAAATGGTTGATGCTTCTGTTAGGTCCATGTTCTCCATTAATCCATGATCTATTTTAAAAGAAAAACAATTGTATGCAGCTGGTGAGATTTTTGATTTGAGCACCTTGGTCAGAGCCCGATAATTTCTCTTTTAGGAACATGTCCAGAGTTGCTCTTTGCAAGTGATGTCCTCACAAAGAATTCTAATAGTTGTCCTTCTGGGTTGTTGTCTGTTCTTAAGTCTCTTTTCATTTGAATTGGAAAGAAACAGCAGTCAGCTGAAATGCTGGTCTCTTTAGAAGTGGTCTTTGCAGAGCTGAATGATACAAACCAATGTCCATCCGTCGTCACATGCTATGATTACATCATTGCAGTCAAGTGGCATGAACAGACAGATGGTGATTTTCACATTCTACAGTTTCTGACAAATATTGCCCTAGCCATCTACAAACTTCTCTACTGCTGTCTCTCTGCATTCTAGAGAAGTGGTGACATCAGGGTATTGCTGCAAAGAAATTAGTCAGAGAAAGATTTGCGTCATCCTTTTCCCCTTGATTTCTTTACATATCAAAATTAGTTTCTGATTCCCACTTGGGAGAAAATAATACAGTAGCTCCTAGTGGAAAACCTGTCCTCGGTTATATTTAGCAGGGAAATGAGTCAAGCTATTGAGAGAGTGCCAGCTTCATCATTATAGGATTATGCATCTTAATGGGACACAGGTTCAAAGGCCTTTGGGCTTGATAGTTGCGTCACATACATTTTATTTTTCCAAGCATTCCGAGGCCTGGAAAATACCAAGTTTTTAAAAGCCAGGTGTTGGGTGACCTCTGTTTCTTTTTGCTTCATTTTAATCACTTGATCCTTCTTACACGGCCTCGTTGTTGAGGATGAGGGAATCGACACCAGCACAGCTAATTCGAAGGGCACCTCTAGTTTGGAAGCATTATGTGATGACTTAGCAGAGGAATGTATTTCCTCTTCCTAGGAGCTTGCTTAGGTGATTCAGGGTTGCACAGGGAGGAGCAGGCCCTGCACCGAGCGACTCTTCCTTAGTACAGCTGGCAGGAGGCTGGAGAAGCGGGGGCTTGGATGTCTTGTGGGCTGTATGGGAAGGATTTCTAGAAACTGTTGAAATAGTTTTGTGATTTCAGAGGACTATTAGGACCAGCTTTCTGGAAGTCATTTTCTGGCTCTTGACCTTGTTTGCAAAAATTCTGTTTTTGTCAAAACAAATACGCATTTAGAAGTATACCATTTATCTTCCCAGAGTGTTCTTCTTGCCTCAGAGCTGCACATCTGTAGGGGCTGCAAGACGCTGAGAGATGTTCTGTAAAACTTCCACACATATTTTGGGTGCTTCGCTGAGCTTTTTGTGAGCTACATACCTGTTTAGGCCTGGGCATTGAAACCCATCTCTCTGTGTTTACATAAGGATGCTCTTTGTTTTCGAAGGGTGTTTGTTACCTCGTGAAATAAGTTCCTGAAGTTCAAGTATGTTTGAGAAATGTCAGAAAGAGTGAAAACTAAGCCTTCATTTTAAATGCATTGCTTTAGGGAGATAAAACAGGGATTGAGAGAATAGGTGTGTATATCACAACTAATATTGAATACTAAGATTGTTTGCCTGCCTTTGGACTTGACCTAGTAAACGTAAATCCAGGGAAATGGAATCTATGAGACAAGCAACTAACCATGTGGTATTTATTTTCTATGAATAAGCTATATTATCTATTCTAGAATAAAACAAAGATACAAACTTTTCTTCTTTCCTTTTTATTATATGGAACAAAAGATAGATGATAATTTTAGAAAACATTGTTTGACACCTCCAGGAAACAAAATGCCTCAGGAAGGTTTAAGTATCATAGCAGTAGTTCACAGCAAGTCAACAGTTTCTGAAGAAATCCACCATTTAGAAATTTAATTTTACACAATAAATGAAAACAAATCCTCTCTAGTGTTCCTGTAAATGGACCCTTGTCCTGGCAAAACATTCAGTTCAATATTAGTTATTCCAGTGATCCTTTGTTGGTATTTTCTGGGAGCCTCATCTTACGTGATGTGAGGCATGTTTAGGAGGACTCTTGGAGAGCAATTGTCTTTCTTTTTGATGAACCAGCTTTTTGTGCAACAAACATGAAGGAAAAAGAAGAATTACTATGAAATTAGAGCCATCCCTGTGGATAGAAATAGGTACTTTAGAGTGAAGTAACATATTCTTCTTATAGTGCATTCAACTCATTCTGCAAAAATGTAATGGGAGGAAAAAATTTCTTCTGAACCAAATGTCAGCCTTGAGTTATGAGTATCAATAACATTAGCCATAAGTGCCGATGGAACAGTTACTTGTATGAACTTATAATTCTATTAAAAAATAAAGCTCACTAAGCTACTTGAAGAAAATAGTACCTACAGCAAAAACAGTATCTACAGCAGTGAATCCCAAAAGCTAATTGTGTTATGTTAAAAGCACTTCTTCCACCTCTTTATTTATTTTTTTGTGCTGGGAATTGAACCCACAACCTTGGGCTTGCCAGGCAGGCACTGTGCTGCAGAGCTATTTTCCTGGCTTTCTCGCTTTAATTTCATGGAATGTTTCCTTGGTCTTACTTTATGGCCCAAGGTATCTATGCCTGTGTGGCATAGTCATGAACCCTTGTTTATTGTTTCATGCATAATTTTTATCTTTCTTGACACTTTGCTCTTTCTTCAGTGAAGAATGTCTCATCTAAAGACAAATGAAACCTTTTCTCAAGTGGATGTATTGCTTTACATCTGATCTCTTCCTGTTCCCTCTCTGTTCCCAGTGGAATTACTGAATTTTCTTTTCCTTCTTCTTTTCTTTCCTTTTTCTTTCTTCCGAATCTGGAGGTTCTGTGCCTTTTTCTCTAGCCACATGGATTTATTCATCTTCATAGATGACATTTACATCCTACCTTGCCTGGAAGTTCTTTCAATTTTTGTTTGACTCAGTCATTCCCTGCTTACAGCCAGTAATACTTCATTGTCCTTTTGTGCTTATAAGTTTCCCAACCAGACTGGTTATTTCTGTTTTTCTTTCTTTCTTTCTTTTTTTAAAAAATATATTTAGTACAGGGTCTACANGGTCTCACTACACAGATCAGACCCATAGGGATCCTCCTGTTTTAAGCCTCCCAAGTACTGGGATTACAGGCACATGCCACCACGCCCAGTCTCAGTCACTCTCTCAGCGTGACCTGGGGTCTGAGCCAGCACAGCACCCCAGCGATTGAACTCTGTCCCTGCACTCTGCCTAAGCAGCGGCTTTAGTCCACTGATTGCTTATTCTTGAGAAAATACACTTGGGGTTTCCAAGTTACACACCCTTACCTCTGTCAGTATTTATTGTTCGATTTACATAAAGACTACTCTGACACCATCAGAGACAAAGATAGGACAGAAGGCTGACTTAGGCCACTGGCTAATAATACTTCTCTGTATATTTTTCAGTGTTTAAGTAGGGTTGCATGGGAAGGGTGGAGCTCAGCTGCATCTGGTTTATTGGCATTGTGGATGATGCCATACTAAGAATAGACGTTCTCCTGAAGCTGTCCACTGGGTGCCAAGAGATTTCTTGGGAAAAGTTGTCACTTATTTTAAACTAATTAAGACACACAATAATCACAGGCTGAAAGTGTTTACTTTGCCATTTGTGATGTTCCTTTAGATCATAAGTAGCTCAATTTTGTTGGTTCTTTTTATTCCTTTTACTATGACCTTTAAGAAGAAGAGTTTAAACTATTCTCACAGAAGAGCCGAGAGGTTGTAGAACTATCTTGAATGACCAGGGAAACTAAGGCGCAGAGTAATATAATGAGATACGTTGGCACAGCCAGGCTCTCTAGACCCCACCAGCTCAATGCTTTTGCCTGTTCTATCATGTGCTCTTCTGACATTAGTTACTTGCATTTTTCTATTTACTGTACTTAATTTGACAGATCATTAAAAATAGCACAACAGTGGCCTCAGGACTAATCTTTGAGTGGCCCCGTTATTTTTAGCTCCCTATGTGGAGAATTGGCTATTTATTCCTGTACTCCAGTTCCTCTCGGTTAAGAAGGCTTTAATCACGACAGAACTTCACCTTTTACCCCGTAGTTACGGACCAGCCAGCCTGACTTTAATAGCCTCCTATGAGAGAGACCTTCTCGACAGCCTTTAGAAAGTCTAAATAAATTATGCCCACAGATTCCTTTTTATCTACTGTTTTTAGCACACAATTAAAAAAAAAAACCCTGAAAAACGCAAAACAACAGGCCAGAGTGCATGATAATCCTGGCTGGTGCTTTAAAATGTTTTTCTTTTCCTCAGGTGCCTGAGTCAAGGTGGAAGCTTATCTGTGGCTGGGCTGAGGTTGAGGAGGGCGGCAGCAAGCAGCCCTAAAGTGAGAAGTCCAGCCACCCGACTGCATTCACAGTCTCCAAAAGGCTGGGAAGTCAGGCTCACTCACCATGTGTTTTTCAAGATGAGCTTTTCTGTGTAGAGCTCATCCCTTGTCCCTTCTTACTCCACTCTTCCACATGCCTGGCTCCTCCAACCCATCTCTGCCTGAAGCCCTTCTGGACTTCAGTCCTTTCATTTCTTTCCTACCTTTGGCTCCCAAAACAAGCATAACATCTCCTTTCTGGAAGCTTCTTCCACAAAATTCTATCATGGAGCTTTAACATTTGTGACATGCTTTTTTATTTACCTATG
>NDGN011464741.1:0-19837 GCA_002564285.1 Tympanoctomys barrerae
TCTTTGTCTTCCTCTTTTCTTTTTTCTTTCTTTCTTCTTTTTCTGTTTCCTTCTTTTCTGCCATCCCTCCTTTGCTCCTTTCTTTCTTTCTAACATTTGCTCATCAAATATCTAATAGGCTGAATTATCCCCAGTGCCATCCCTCACCATATGATTTAGATCCTGTGTTGAAAG
Organism: Tympanoctomys barrerae; assembly: GCA_002564285.1. Classification (NCBI taxonomy): domain Eukaryota; kingdom Metazoa; phylum Chordata; class Mammalia; order Rodentia; family Octodontidae; genus Tympanoctomys; species Tympanoctomys barrerae. The sequence goes on from NDGN011464741.1 coordinate 175, forward strand.
AAAAAAGATCCATTGACCAATTCTGACCAAATATTACTACACAGAGCACCCAAGGCTGGGGCTAGTGGTTCATGTGTTGCTGGGAACTGAACCGTGGGCCCTGCACTTGCCTGAATGTACTGTAGTGTGAACAGTTTTAGTCTTGTGGATATTGTGGATTTTAAGTGGCAAACATTGTTAAGCATTTGCCCTGTCCTTATGTAGCACTGTGACATATCACTGTAGGCCCACAAATAAAGAAGGCACGAAAGAGTTTACGTTCTTTCTTCTTCTCCATGTGCACAAAAAAATAAAGATTCTGTGGCAAATCTTCAATTCCTCCATCGTTCCTCAAGATTCTAAAGTGGAGTGATTTTCTGTCTTCTGCGACGCTGATCTAGCCCATATGCATGCTTTAGCGTACCACTTTACTGCTAACAATTACATAGAAGTTTATCTTTTACATCCTCCACTTTTCCTCTTTTGAAAAAGTAAGACATTTTGTGATGTCTTCTTTTATTAGGGTGCCACTGTCACCACTTTGCTTTATTTGCATACAGCGAATTACATCCAAAGTATTCTGTACTGGCTTATGTGACAACTACTTCTGCTAGAAATTTCAGTAAATATTTTTCTTGTAGTTATTGCTATAAATAAAAGAAAATGAGAAGAATACTACATTCCTCTATTTCTCCCTGAAAATAACAGTGAGTTAGATCCTGTTAAACTTAATATCTAGAATGGTCCACATAACATGAAGCCTGCGTGAGTAATCCCTTCATCTTCTTTGCTACTACACTTTGTTTGCCACCGGCTCTGCCTGCGCTCTCCTGACCTGCTAAACGTTCTTTGCAGGATGTGTTTCTCTCTTAGTTGCTACACCATAAAATTACGCAGATAGAATAAAGCGTTCAATATTGACTGATAGGAAGTGATTTGTCTTTAATTCGGTGTAAGCCCGCATTATTCATCTTGTTCTCATGCCCTGATGACAACTGACTTCAACGATACTATGTTTAAGACAAATCATTGCTACAGAGAACAAGGCAAGAAATTCAGGCAATTTATATTTTTCTTCAATATAAATGCATTTGATACACTATTCTTATCAAAACTGTCTTTCAGCAGTTTCTTATACGTTCCTCCTATCAGTACATGGGTAAGCACAGAGACAGTGAATATTAAGGACCAGTGAAATAGCTCAACTAACTCAGCACCTGCTTAGGTAAGCACAGGGACTGGCGCAACACGCCCCACCAGCACTGCCCATGGGCACTTCAAGCTGGCCACCAAGACCCAGCTGGGTGGCCCACACCTGTAATCCCAGTGCAGGGGAGGCTGAAAACAGGAGGATCACTATAAGTCGGAGCTGCATGAGACTCTGTACAAAATATGTTAAAAGAAAACAAAAGAAAAAAGAAATAGTGAATATTATTTGACTTAGTAATCTTGACTGATGTATGAGCTTTCTGATATAACTCAACACATACATTTAATATGAGAAATATAAGAAGTAGATACTAATGTAACTTGAAGGCCTTGGAATGTAAATTTGTCATTAATTCCTTTAGCATTGAACAAGTCCTTGGCTACACCCCCTTGACCTGGCCAGGACATGGCTTTGGAAATGGCCCTGCATTTCAATTTGACTGGGTGGATGTCACCAGACGTCACTCAGGCTGGAGCTTGGAGGATACCCGTGTGCCCGGGTCTTCCCCGCTGTTGCTTCTGTGAACATACGGGACGTGCGCAGCCGCGTCTCCCGGCGTAGCGCAGGGGAAGTAGCGGGGTGCTCTCATCATTTGAAATGTGGCACCAGGGTGGACAGCTATGCTCAAAACTCAGGGCCCTTGTGGGGAGCTCAGCGAAGAACCTCGGAGTAGCCACTGAGCCAGGCATAGTTGCCAGGGGATCGTCACTGCTCAGCACTCTTTACTAGTATGAATTGTCAGTTATTTCATGTTTTAAGGTATACTTTGTGATATGTTAATATAAGTAAGGGCTCAATTAAAACTATTTTTAAAAATTTGTGAGAAAACTACACATATTCTAATTCAAAATTTTAATAGTTAAAAAAATCAAAGCAATGTAATCACCCTTGAAAAATCTCTCTCTAATAGGTACTCTCCCATAAAGTGAACACATACTGCACAGTGAATGGTAACAACAGCTGCTTATAGGTGGGCTTGGCATCCGATGCTATACTGAGGGCTAAATCCCAGTGGGAAACTCATCAGTGTCAATATCTATTAGTAATTGCTGCCAAATTAGCAATATCCCAGGAACGACTTCTCTGCTGATGACTTGTGTAAAGCAAGCATATGGTGACATTGACATTATCCTAATTTTCTTGAAGATGTTTCACTTGATGCAATGAGAAATCTATACCAGGAAGATCTGCATGATGTTGGGGGGATTCAGCTGTCCCAGTGTCTCCTTTTCTTTAGCATATGGGCTGCCAACGCGAGCCCAGCTACACAATTTTATTGTGTTTAAGAGCAACTTACTGAGATGAAAAAGGCACATCATGAAATCATGGATAAACACAAGCACAGCGCTGCAGTAGAGAAACTGCACCATCAAAGTAGGTTTCTGTACAGATTTTACATGAAGAAGCTTCCGGTATATGCACTGACTTACACCACAAACAGACATCACTTTCTGTTTCACGCCTGCAATGTTTAGAGTTGAACTGGTTTTCACACTGCTCTTCTAAACATTGCAGGCGTGAATTCATTTTGATAATTCATAGACTTACCTTTGGAACCTCATAGGCTTCATTTTCTCAAGTAGGAGTTGAGTCTTCATTTTCATTCTACCTCCCCACTTAGTTTATAAAGTGTTGCAGGTGATTACTTCTGACAAGTAAAACAATGCGGATGCCCCCAAAATATATACATGTATACGACTGTACATGTCTGAAGCTACAGTAAGATTTTCACATAAATTAATAAGAACAAAGAAATTATGTTTTTAAAACCATCAATTGCTTGGATAAAATAACAATTACTGTTTATTGTTAGAATAAAATTGTTTATCTTTCTTTCTTTTTTTTTTTTTTTTTTTTTGGTGGAACCAGGGATTGAACTCAGGCCCTTGTGCTTGCCAGGCAAGCGCTTATTCCACTAAGCTATCTCCCTGGCCTAGAATAAAATTATTTTGATCTATTTTATTATTTTATTCTGACAAATTCTATTTATAAAATTCAAAATGATATTATAATTTTAATGCAAGAATAATTGTTGGAGCCGGGGAGACGGCTCAGTGGAATAAGTGCTTCCCTGGCAAGCTCAAGGGCCTGAGTTTGATCCCCGATTCCGCAAAAAAAAAGAATAATTGTAATACAATATGAAATGATTACATTAATAGGCTACGCATCGCCTTCCATATTTTATGCTTTGCATGATGGGAATGTGGGTGATTCACAATGGGTGATGGTGAACTGGATTGCACTAGACACGTTGCTGTGTTCACAATAATATGCAGTCAGCAGAGAGACAGTCAAGCATCGCTGCTACGCAACAGGATGATTCTAGGCACCGACGCTCATCTCCCGTTCTCCTCACACGCTGTCTCTGGTCAACACTATTCTTCTGTTTCCATAACTTTGGTCACTTGAGAGTCCTCCTCCAGATCAGAAGGTGCTGTCTGCCTTTCTCGCTGGTTTCTCCGACATAGCACAGTGTCCTCCTGTTCCACACAGGTGACCGTGAACGGCAGCCAGCCCTCTTGTTCAGGACTGAGTATTATTGTATTGCACAGGCGTGCCCCGGTCGGCCGGCACCCTCCCCCAGCAGACACGCAGGCTGCTTGACTCTGGTGAGCAGAGCTCGGGCAACGTGGGCGTGCGACTTCCCCTCCACATCTGATTTGAACTTTTTTGCTTTCGGTACTGGGGATCAAACTTGGAACCTTATACTTGCCAGGCAGGTGTTTATGGTACTGAACTATATCCCCAGCCCTTAAATCCTTCCCATAAATGCCCACAAGTAGAATTGCTGGATCATACACTGATTCCATTTTGAGCTTTTGGAGGAGCCTCCCTGGCTCTACTAATTCTCATTCCTGCTCCCTCTGGCAGTATAGAAATGCACCCTTTGTCAGCGTCTCTGACAACACTTGTTACTGTGCGTCTTTCTTATGTTTCTTTTGTGTGTTTTATTGAGATATATTTCCATGTGAGTGCCCCGAAATGCCCAAAATGTACTACCTGACCCAGATTGGAAAGAAAGAAATTGGAGAACTAGGGATATAGTTCAGCACAAAAGGGTTGGTTTCAGTTTCCACTAGAGCAAGAGAAAAAATTCAAATCAATGTAACAAAAACAAGTTTACCATGAATTATAAATCTAGGCACAAACACACTCCGAAAGCTTTTAGAATCACAGAGTATACGCCTGCCTACAGTTAGCCAAAAATTAACATACAGATAAGGAAATAATGACAAAGGAAACAATTGTAATCTTGAATTCAAAAACATTTCTTATGAATAGAGAAAATCAGTATCAATGCTGCAGCCCACAGGGAGAAAAATAAAGATCCTTAGAGTGCGTATTTGACAATTCAATAAGATTCATACTATATAAGAGTTTCTACAATAGTGAAAAATAAATTTCTCAAAACTCTTGAAAAAATGTTTTATATAGGGATATTTACAATAGCATCGGCAAAAACACACAGCATCATTACCCCTGAAAAAATACAACTTAAAACAATGTTGATATTACATTCTGTTCCCAGTAGAATGGTGAAAAATCAAATAATCTTCAAATTGCTGTTCAAAATGTGGGTTCCTAGGGAGTGTCATAAATGTGCAGATTGAAGTAGAAAACGCCCAGCCACAGTGCAGAATGCTTAAGGAGCGTCTCAGAAAGGTAACCATTCCACAGCCAGGTATTTATCTCAAATAAGCAGAAAGTGATGGGCTCAGAATGAGTCCATAAAATGTTTATAGCAGCCCTATTTATATTTGCATGAAGACGCCACGGTCCAGAGGAGACTGAGTATGTTCAGGCAGAAAAATGCTCAGTGAAAAACAGCTTTCAGGCCGATCCACTTGGATCTATGCACAGAGCCTCAGACCTTGCAGGAGCAAGAGAAGCCTCTCATTCAAGCTGTCAAATGATTAATGTAATTTACATTTAAACTTCTGCATACTCTCAGGCAAACATAATCTTTATTGGTGATTTGCACTTACGCACAAAACAACCAACCTACTGAGATTAAAATCTGTGAGGCCTTTCCATCTATGTTCATATATGACTGAGATTTTCAGCCATGGCCGAGTTTTCAAAAATTGTCTAATCTTTTGCAGGCAAAGTAGAGATGTTTTCTGAACATTGGTCTCAGTGGATTTCACTTTGCTTCATGTCTTAAGGTTTGATGGTGAAAGGTGTGAGGCAGCCATCCGTGGACCCTTCCTATCTGTTCTCTTCAGAGCAGTGCCACGGGCAGGGTCAGCGTGTCACATCCCGCGGCGTGGATGGCGGACAGCAGACGACGGGCCACACTTTCTTCTAGTTAAGTGCCCAAGTGCTGGGGGAATATAATGTTTTAATAAAATGAAGTACTTACAGAATAAAAGAGCCAAACGTGTCATCTTGCTCTCGAGGTGACCGTCCTTGTGCTCCTCTGAGGGTCTGAGACACCAACCTCAGCTTTGGCTGGGGTGGAGCTCAGAGTATTTTCTGACATCTGCACCAGCTGTTCCTTCTCTTGCACACTGAACTTTTGAGCTAATGAAAGATGTTACCTTTACATGCAAAGGCTATTTGGAACCCGGCTATCCCTCTGCAGCTAGAATACGTTTATTTTATTTCTAAATATTAAATTTTAGTAGCGTTTATTAATTGATAGGCTCTGATGACTAGTAGTGCTTTTAGCACACTAAAAGTAAACTCTCGCAAAGTGCAGGTTGTTAGTTTAGTCCCTGTAACTCGCACTGGGCAGGGAATTTTATAAATTCCAAGGTGGTATCTTTCAATGCATCACATTCTCTCAGATTTTGGCGTGCCTGAGTTTCCAAAGTGTAGTTAGTGCCTTCTAATGTGTATTTAGCATTTTCTGTGAGTCCCTTGCTGCGCTGTGGTGAAGATGAAACTATAACTTAGGGCAACACAAAAAGAATGTTTGCATTCAAGTTTCATTGCATAATATAGCAGGCAAATTTTCATAAATTTGGGTTCTATTTTTTAATTTTGAAGTTCCTTTATTTCTATATCAGTACACGACTGGAATATTTGTACCATGAATGATATTAACATATTCCCTAAAAAAAATGTTTCCTCCATCAAATCTAACTATGGGTATTGTTGGTGATTTGGAGAGAATATTGTGACTATTTTCCAGATGAATGAAGAACAAAAGTAGCAGAAAGGAGCACAAACTTCATGGTCAGTAAGGTTGTTTCTAACCAAGGCTTTGACAGATGCTCAGATTATATAGCCCGGTATCTTGAACTAAGAAGGCTTTTCAATGTAGTGAGGCAAAAGTGACTGGATCGTGTGTGCAGAGGTGGAGATTGCCATCCTAAACTCCATCTTCAAATATCAGATTTCAGATTACTGGATTAGTGACCATGCTAATACGGACAGGCAGTAGTCGATAACAAGAAGATAGTGCTAACCACAAGGCACTGACATGATACGAGGAAGATGACAATGATTCTTTAATATCCTTTCATACTGTTGAAGGACGAATGGTTGAACTGTGCACCATTCTCAAGTCTATGGATGCCTGCAATCGCAAATCAAAGCAGCGTAATGTATGAATTGTTTGTTCCTGGTCTTAAAATTGTTGTGTGGTCTTCATCCAGCTGCAAATGTTGCCCTGACAATGGACAGAAGGTCTGCTTCACAGTTCTGCTAGAAGTGGCCCCTTGCATTGGTCTAATGATATTTAGCCTTGTAGCTTAGGGCGCGTCTATTGTCACCTCATGCAATTCAAAGCCCCCTTTCTCCATTCATAATTTCCTGTCCTGTCCCCTCTATATGAAGCAACCACCATGATTCCAGAGTAGTGCTGGGTTCTGAAGAATCACGTTGTCGATAGCACTGTTCTGAGGGTCATTCACAAGCATGTAAAATGCCTCTCTGAATACTCAGACACCTAAGTTGGGCACCGTGACATGGAGAGAGCAGACCTGATCACCAAATACTACAGAACAAATCATGGTGTGAGACCGAACCCAAACACGAAAGGCGATTTGGGCTGCCATGTTCATGTGTGATGCTATGTTAAGATGACCTGTATGTATTTGGACTGCACATATCATATCCAGTTAAAAGAAAAAACTAGACTTCGTAACTATTACCAGATTAAATTTTAATTTTTTTAAAGAATTGATTATAAAAATGATATGGTATTTAACTTATAAAGCAATATATGAATATTTTATACGTATAAATTACATAGTTGAATAATGCTAAATTATTTTTTTCTTATGATAAAGCCAAGTATTTAAATTTAAATTATAGAATAGCTGGCTGATTTTAAGTACGTCTTTAAAATACATTTCCTAAAATTGCTTCTCCTTGAATCAGCGTTTGTTATTTACTTGTGCTATTACAATTTCTTTGTTTGACAAACTATATCCTTTTCAAAAGGCCTTCTGCTTGACATGGTAGTGAGGCTGTAACTGGTTGTGTTTTCAAAAGACCACAGCTGGGAGGTTATTCATGAGGAGACTGAAAAAATAACGTTACTCAACATTATAGCATTTTACAGATGCAGAGCTGTGTGTGGATGTGAAGTGATTATCACTCACAGAAAGCAGGCAAATGCTATTTCTCTTTGTAGATGGACAAATAATCACCCAAACTGGAGAAATAGTTTAAAGTGAATAACATCCAATGTCGTTTTATTTTTCCATAGGCCTCTAAATGCTCCCTAACTACCTTCTTTTACCTTTGATAGGAAATCAGCCACACATTTAATTTTCTTGAATAATAAAGAAATCAAACGTTATAATCTTTAAAACATAAGTTGTATATTGTTTTGGTTAATTGCTTTTTCATATTTAAGAATGGATCAGCACATGGTTATTGCAAATTTTGCAGTTAATTATAGCATGTAATTTGGAAAAGCAGCATGTCTGATTTCATTGTTTTGTAAGCTGTGGAAGCTGAGAAAGTTGGTCTCATCACAAAGTTAAGCATATATTTATGGAATTTTCTGGTTTGGGATTTCAAAGCAAAATAACTAATTGCACTGACTGTTATTTTCCAAATATTTTCATGGTCATCTTTGCATGGACAGTCTGTATTTATTTCAATGCTATTAAACATCTTTGACTAGAAAATATAATATGGAACGCTCACTATCTTCATTTGGAAATATTTTATTCAGGTGTACATTTCATTTTGTAGTAAATGAGATATTTGTTCATTGAGGGCCTTTTAAATGAGATACTGAAGTTATAATTCGATTTTAAAACTCCTGATGTTACCTGTCCCAGGAGGAAATGATTTGAAAAGACTCTTCGCTTTTTTTGAAGCAGAAACCCTGTACAGGAACACCTTGCTTCCATTCTGCACACTCCACTATGAGGACAAGAAAGAACCCACGTCTACAAAGTTGCAGAAAGTTCAAGGAAGCATCCCAAGCATACACAAGCATAGCTCTATACTGCTACTTTGCTTAGAGAAGAGTGGGAATTTGGTTTTGTTCTTGAATAGTTTTGCTTGAGGCCTTGAAATTCAAGTCTCATGTTAATGAAAATACAATAATATCTAGATTTGCAAGGGAATTCACTCCTGCTGCTTCAGAGCCCTAAGATATTATTCTGGGAATATGTCCCATGTGCCAACTACAATCTGTGCAACAACAGGAGTCCAGAAATTATAAAGGGGCATCCTTTTCCTGAGTAGTCACCTTACGATGTGTTGCCATTCTGTTGATTCGTATCAGCCTGCTGGGTTTCTCTCACAGACCTCTTAGCTGTAAGATTAACGGCAGGACACTTTGATGCCATTATATGAGTTACTAAATGTTTTTAAATACTATGCACATCCTTTGATGGCTTTGGGACAGTTTTTCATGATTATGCCTTAAGAAACAGAAATTTTGCTACTGAATGTCAATATTTTTTCTTTGGGTGTTAGTACTGTGCAACCTAGTATGGAAGTTAAACCAGGAGTGGAAAAGAGATTAATACATTTTACTAGGGAGCACATGAGATGATCTTTTTATAACTAGCTCTCCAAATGTATTCTTCTTAGTTGCCAGCATAGGAATGGAAATTCAATTTGATTTTTGCTTTGTACTTGTCTTGTTGTCATTGTTTATTTCTTCTACAGCTGAGTATTTTGTTGTTCACCACTATGGAGCTCACTAATGGAGTCTGAACTCATTAAGGAAGGAAAGCTAGATTCAAATGAATTAAAAGGAAATTTCTTTGCACATCAATGTGTGTGTGTCTGTCTGTCTGTCTGTACGTGTGTAATTGTACACATGTGTAGTACACAGATACGTGAGGCAATGACTGTGTAATATGTATTGCGTTAGTTGCTTTGCTGGAACGAAATACCCAGTGTGTTCGGAGTAAAGAAGAGGCTTTCCTCATGCTTCATGTTTTCAGCTCTCATGATCCCCTTTCAGTTTCCAGGAGCTCAGGCCTGAGTTGGCCGGTTCTAAGCAGAACAGAAGACTGGAAGGGCCTGGTAGAAAACAGCTGCTCCTCAGTGGTACCCAGGACACAGAGGCTGCAGCAAAGAGTTGGGGACGATAATATCATCACCTAGGTCACATTCCAGTGACAAGCTCCTCCAACTAGACCCCATGTGAGCTTGGGACTTTGGGGGAACGTTTTAATCCTGAATCATAATGTGTGTGTATGTGTGTGTGTGTGTGTGTGTGTGTGTTTATACAGTGGCTCCAGAGATATTTATTTCAGATTATAGGAAATTCTTTTGGGAATCGCTTTTATAAGATCACAGCCTTGGGCTGGGGAGACAGTTCAGAGGCTTAAGCGGTTGCTTGGCAAGCGCAAGGTCCCGAGTTTGATCCTTGGTACCACATGCCATGCTGGCCCCTGTAACAGGCATGGTGACACACACACATGCCTGTAATTCCAGAACTAGAGAGAATGAGACAATAGGGTCACTCTGAATCAAATGGCATAGTGAGACTCTGTATCAAAAAAAAAAAAAAAAAAGATCAGAGCCTCCACTGAATGTTGTACAACAATGTATATTATTACTTTGAAGGGATATTAACTTTGTTCAAAACAGGATCATTTGTCAAAGCAAAGTGAAAAGACTGTTTATTTTGAAATGTAAAGATTTTTGTATCACAAGGCTGGTGAACAGCATGAAGTTATGGCTGGCTGGCTGGGTCCAATAAGGCAAGTCTGCACTAAGTAATACTTTCTTTTTTTATATATTTAATGCAAGCTCTACCGGGTCTTACTACAAAGCTCAGACTAGTAGCGATCTTCCTGATTTCAGCCACCAAGTGCTGGGATTACATGCACACACCAACATGACCAATCTCAGTGGCTGTCTTGGCATGCCTCACGGGAGGGCGCAGCATGCCTGGGATCGAACTCCGGTCCCTGTATCTGCCTAAGCAGGCACCTTAATCAGCTATGCTATCTGGCCAGCCCTATACTCAGTAACACTTACTAATGAAAATAAACGGGAAGGCAAAGGGTTAAACAGGAGAAGTTAATAGGAAGTGTGGCTATGATCTAAGTGCATTATATCCATGTATGAAAGTATCACATTGAAAGCTAAAATTATGTAAAATTAGTATGCATTAATGAATATAGTTCTATTCCTATATTTAAATTTCTGGAAAAAAGTCTGACACAGATAACCCGAAAGAGCCAACATCTAGAAGAACACACGGAAACATGAGCCTCACTATGAAAGTGGAAAATGGTTAATTATTATGCAGTTGGTAAGATGTACGAATCACGTTCAAGACTACGCATGTCTGCAGCCCGTGGATTCAAAAGTTGGGACTTCACCATGACTATGGGGCAAGAGGAAATATTTTGCTAACCACCTTATATCACAGGAAATGAACCTGGATTATTTGTCATTTCAATAAAAGATACTAATGAATACCCAAAGAATAAGAATATCTCCTATGTTTCCAGGAAGGACAAGATGAAAACAGGAGAGGTAGCAAACCATAATTATATAAACAGGTTTTCTTCCCCAGAGTGGTAAAAGGGCAAATCAACAACGGTAAGGATATGTGTGCGGTGGTATATTTAGTAACTAAGGTGGTAAAGTATAATGAGATTTCTTTCAGGTATATCAAGTATTTTAATTCAGCCCAAATCACAGAATTGTGAACAGGTAGTATTGTGTATATTATTTCCCAGTTTTAAGTATATGATCATCAATATCTATTTTGCAAAACTTCTTTTGGAAATAATACGACTTAGGTGTTTAATATAGTCTTCATAGTTCATAAGCTGCAAAAGCTGCTGTGACACAGCAATGAAATATTCAAAGTTTCGGTCTGGATTTTCTCTCATACCTTAGAGACATTCATCTATGTTATGAGTTTTTAAATGGCCAATAATTTTTATATGCAATGTCACAATATTTTTTATCTAGGAAATATATAGAACTTTCCTGTACTATTTAAATGCCTTCTAAGGAGTTCATAAAATACTTCAAGAAAAATTATAATTTTATTTCCATATGTATTAGGCTGTCATCCATCACTCCAGAAAAGAGTTATACACTCTCTTACTCTATATGAAGTATGTAGGCATTAAGTCAAGCTTATAAAGGCAGGAATAATAGGCACCAAATTTTTTAATTCTGCCAAATCAGACAGTAGTTATTTATGTGTGGAATCACAAAAAGAACTTTGATAGAGAAAATTATATTAACTAACATATTTTGACTGCATTCGTGCATACTGTTTTTACTTTTTCAAATATTTTCTTCTTGTATCGACAAATCCTAATGCTTTAATATCAGTATTTCTCATAACATTCTCTTCACTGGAGGTGAATCAGAAGCACATAGTCTATCATCACAATTGGAGGAAGAGTTGAGGCCAAAGGTAAAGACTCGCCTTCCTCCTATGACTATAGTTCCATGTAGAAGAAGAAGGGGGGCTTCCCTCCCTGCCCACACAACTCTCCTACAAATTGCAAGTAAAAATCCTCAACCTGTGTTGGGAAGGCCAGTTTTTTCCACAGTCGTTCAGCACCTGTCTGGTTACAAAGCTTGCATTCCATTGGCCACCAGCATGCACCAGTCTGACACAGTGATGAGCAAGGGCTAAGTCTTCCAGGTGAATCTTACTCTGTCTCCTCTCTAGATAAAGTGTCCTATCAGTGCCAGAATGTGTCAGGTTTTCTTCATGGGTCTGATAGGAAGAGTTGGCAGGCCACAGTGTTGGGATTGAATACCTTGTGAGTGGCACAGTAAATGTCTTTTACACGCCCCAAATTGCTGGAGTCCCTGGTGACCACAGCAAGGATGTCATTCATAGGACAGTACCAGGAGAACAAAAGTATTGATTAGCAATCTCAATATCTGTGAGTTCATCTGCACACTTACCTCCATTTGTGTTCTGCTACTTTTACTTACGCTTGCCTTTCAGAGAACAAAGCAAACAAATATTGTGCGCCATACAAGACACAGTACACCAGCAAGTGAAACAGCTACAAGCTGCAAGCCAGTCCCAGAATGGTGTAGACAGGCAGCAGTGCGTTCCTTGGAGGTAATGGGACAGTTTTTGGGCAACACATTCGACCTAGTAAGTAATGGGCGTGGTGAGATAAAGACGCAATCAAGAGCCAGACTGAAATTGTGAAAGTTCAAAACACGGAGGCATACGAATTACACATTCTCTGGGCATATCCTTAGACTCAATACAGCTGATGAAAATCAATAGTAAGTTCAAGAGCTGAAAAAATGACAAGTGCAATAAGATATATTCGGTGGAAATCTCAAAAAATAAGGAAAAACAACATAAGAACTATATAAAGACATTATGTCTGAAATTGTATTCAAAATCAGCAGTGGACATCAAAGTACAGTTATAAGAAACAGAACAATGCATAAAGAAAATGCAAAGCATAAGAAAAGTGAAGGAATTGTGGAGGGATTATGCAGATTTATTTTCAGACACCTTTCAAGTAAGACTAAGAAGAGAGCCTCTTAATCTTATAAAAGCCATTTATGACACTCCCACCACCAGCATCTTATTAAATGGGGGAAATCTAAAAGCTTTCTCCCAGAAACAAGGATCAAGACAAGAATTCATTATCTTTACTCATTTTTACTCTGAACATTAACTGTCTTATCTATCCACAAGCAAATAAAGAAAATGAGATATGAAACGGAGCATTACACTGTCACAAAATAGGACAAATTTGGGTCATTTGTAGGAAAAATGGATGTGACCAGTGTGGCCATCATGTTAAGTCAATTAAGTCACACACACAAGCTTTGCTATCGCATGACTTCTCTTGTATTAAACAACCAAACTAAAAAATAAATAAAAGAAAAACATAAATGATGGATAACAGAAAACAGGGAGATTGAGTTTTTTGTAAAAGCGAAAGAACAGGAGATGAAGTGGGGCAGAAAGAGAGGAAGGGGAGAGTGTGAAATGGAACGCTGATGTGTTATGAGCTTGGACGAGTGTCCCGGGATGAATGTCAGCAATGTGTGCAGCAAGCAGACACAGAGAGAAGGAAAATATCAGGCAAAACTCTCACTGTCCCTGGAGGCTCACACCTGTACTCCCAGCTAGAAGAAGCCTGTGACAAGAAGATCCCAGATTGAAGAAGTGCCTGGAAACCAGGTAAGATCTTGTCTCACAAAACCTTGTTGTGTCTATACGTATTAGTAACACAGAGTAACGTACTTTATTTTTTGTAAATCAGTATATAAATATAACATATTTTGATTTAAAAATTAACTCTTTAATATGTTAAAGGGAAGAAAGGTAAATCCAGTAATCTACACTCATGAAAATACTCTTCAAAGTTAGGAAGCAAGTGGTTTTTGGAATATCTATCTAAAACAATGGCTATTTTGCTATTAGCACCATTCCAAGGGAAATTTCAAAATATCATATTACAATGTGAAATAAAGCAGATAATTTTTGTACCATGAAAAGCATCAGAAGTGGAAGAAATGAATATAAAATAAAGCTTCTAAAATTCCCTCCTTTTAACTTAACTAAAAGATTGTTACCTAAGCTGACCCACAGATCTCAGGTTCAAATCCTCCTGCATCTGTCCTCTTTTGCTGGGGTCACTGGTGTAGGACATGCTGTCCTAGTCTTACAAAGACTTTTTATCAAATAAAGCTCTCTACTTTGTCTTTAAAGAATCTAAATTTAAAAACAAGTCATAATAAAACAAAAGGTGAAGCAAATAATGTATACCATTGTATGAAGGTTGTCTTTGGGAGGTAGACTTTATGCACAATGACAAACTCTGAAAGTATTTGTGAATGTATAAATTGTCCAAAAAATGAGAAATAGAGAAGTAAACACTCTGTTCTGTTTGACAGCATAGGTCAAAATGAAATAAGGTGAGATTATTCCACACCAGACCAAAAAGTGGGAAGCCAGCATTTACTCTATAAGGCCAGCCACCGAGAACCTCCAGATTAACAACTCAAAAAATGTCAACCTCATTCTTTCTTTTTTCTAGGTTTAAATACCTTTCTGGTTTCGGACGACCACAGTGGAGTGTTGCATTTTTTCATTTATTGACTCAGGTGGTACAGGCTGTTCCCACAGTGGGTCAGAGGCCAGTCACAGGAATTTATGATAAGATAGGGTGCAGCACACTTCTTGAAATTAATTCTGTTTACCCTCTTTTATCTCTTTCATGTTTAGAGTATCTTAACAGGAACAGGGAGGGGTGAAACAGAGCAGGCGGGGTCAGGAAGAGTTGACTCCACCTTAGTGTCTTCTATTTCTAAGATAGGTTAGAGGCTAATTTGGAGCTACTTCGGCCAGGATGAATAAACACATTGAGAGTCACCGTTCTCTACAGAAAAAGAAGTAAAAACTCAGAAAACTAATAAACTTAATAGAAGAATATGAACCGAGGTAATATTTTTACTCTAACCATTTAATTGGTCACTACGGATGGGACTAGCTCAAAACAGAGGTGTTTGTGCTTGGCATAAAAGCAAAGCAAACGTAGTTATAGGAAGAGAAACGCTGCCAAGTGTAAATGGAAACGGAGGTGAACAGGGCACTCTGCTTTGATGGAAGTGGTCTTAGCGGCCAATGGCCTGAAACAGAAACATGTTAGGGGACAGAGCTGACAGTGCAATCTTACGATCATGGATGTAGGAGCATGCACTTGCTAAATTTTACTAACGTGTGCCGTGAGAATCATCTCAGCTACGTTTTGCTCATTGCTGGGGCAAAGTACTGACACCCAAAATGAAGAAAGGAAAGGCTTATTAAACTCCCACCTAGTGGCGGTTTTAGTCCATACCCTGTTGGCTTAAAGGCAGACGGCAGCAGCTCTGGTAGCAGAAAACAAGGAAGAGCAGAGGAGCAGCAGCTGTGGTGTCCGTCCAGCCTCTCCTTTCTGCTACGCTGACTGCGAAGACCAGCCGCCCAAAGAAGTGGCAGCGGCTGTGCGAAGTTCCGAGCTCTTCCGAAGTGGTGGCTGCGATGATCAAGCCTGTCCAAGGAAGTGGTGCACAGAAGCCTTCCTCAAACCCTTTATACACCCTTTCTGTGCTGAGTAACTCTAGGGCAGGCCTTCTCCTCCCGGGCACTCCGCACCCTAGAGTGGGGCCCCCGCACCCTAGGGCATGGAATGGCCTAGCAGGTCTAGCCAAGCTTCCAACATCCCAAGTTGACATAATGTATCAACCACCACAGGACTGTTAGATTTGGTGTATGCATTGAAAGAACACCAAGCCAGGTATGATGGTGCTGTAATCCCAGCTCTCAGGAGGCTGAGGCAGGAGTATGTTTGTGAGTTCAAGGCCAATCTCAGCTAAAACATGAGCCCAAAAGCAGCCTGAATCATATAGAGTGACCTTGTCTCAAGAAGGCAAAATATAAAAGAAAAAAAAGGAAATGCAAATGAAGCAAGATATGGAATTCCAAATAATGATAAATTAAACACTGCTAAGATATCATCAGTCAATCAAAATTCTTCCTTAGGGTAAATAAAGATGTCAGATATAATGATATCGATAACATTTAAATACAATAATATATCACATAAAAGATTTCTGGGGATTAAATATATCCCAGCTGATGATTTAGAAGAAAAGTCAAAGAAGAAATTGCAGTGCTTAACAGTCAAATATAGAAAACAAAATAAAATAAACAGTTCAGTAGCGATAAATAAGAAGTTTAAGTCAAACAAATACTAAGTTCAACAAAACCCATAGCTAATTATCATGAAGGAAAAGACATTTGTATGATTAATTCAGCATGTGCCAATTCCAAAGACAAAAAATAAAGATAACGTAGGGTTATTATAAAATATTTACAGTTACTAAATGATACTCATATATTCATATAAAAACCCAAGAACAATAAAAAGACAGATGAAGGCTTTTAGATTTAAAAAAGAGAAAAGCTCTATGACCTTGATTTTAAAAGGCCCAGTGAGAAAATGGATAACATCAGTAACAATTTTGGCCTACAAGGACAGAACTTTCTAGAGATGAAAAGATTTTCTGCAACTTTATGATAGCTCAAATCAAAAGCTACAGGAAATGTTTAATTTCCTAAGGTCGTGTACAATTCCTAGAGTCCTGCTGCTCAGCAGTTCAATTCTCTATTTGCCAGGTGTCAATACCATATTCTACCTGCAGATGTTTCTCAGTGTGAGCCGGTACCCTTGGGTCTTAATTCACTAATGGAAGCCTGGGGAGCCGAGGACCTAGGCCTCCTTCCCTGCCCTGGGCTCGTCCTAGCCACCTGCCTGCTGTGTTGACCCAAGCACACATCCGTGGGACCGGAGGGGACAAACCATCCCACGGTAACATCATTCAGCTTCACAGTATGGCTGCGCAACAGACCAAAATAAACCATGTTGGAACACCACGAACAACATGCAGAAGCTTATCTCCTCGTGTCTAGCCAAAGACTGAGCTGTCCTAGCTGGAATTTCTAATGGTTTGTAACTGTCATGAATGAAATAGCCACAATTTACTTATTTTGTGTCGCAATATATATTTAAGTTCTAAAAGGTAAATAAAGAAAAACCTTCAAAATGTCTGCAAGTTTTTAAATAAAAGTATATCATTCAATTCATTTGAAACTATTTCTAAAAGTATTTAATATTGTCGTACGTCCTTTTGATGATGTCATGTTCCACTTCAACCCTGACTGCCTTGCTACTATTATTTATCACATTTTCTACCTAATGCACATTCTTCCATATTCTTCCATATTTTCTCCATATTCCTGTGGAAATGGACAAGCAGCAATTGCAAACACTTAGTTTATCATAATTTTAGTAGATTCTGTTCTATGTATTTTAGAGGTCTTGCTTCATGGAAGTCATGGGTTAATTATTTAAGCTCCTCCTCTCACCTGTATTCTCTGGATGGAGAAACCGAGGCACTGAGAGGTGGACCTGCTTCCTAGCAGACATACAGCATGTCAGCTGTGGTTCTGTCGGTCAGACTCAGCGTGGCCATCTGGGTCTCTGCTCCTCAAGACTTCCCCTGATCCTTTGCGATGCAAGAAGTGGAATGTGGAGCCTTCAGCCTTCCACCCAGGTGCCTGCAAAACATGTTATTTTTCATATTTTAATGTGTAACAAAAACCAGGGACCTCCTTTTATCATCTTCTGCACCTCAGGTTAATTAAATGTACTTTAAGAAGGAAAGGGTGCATTGTTTTGGTATGGAAAGGAAAATCACTAACAAGCTAAATAAAATATTTATGGAGTTTTTATTAAGCTGTCTTATTTAATTGTCTTCACTGACTTGACTAATTTTATTTCTTGAAAATTATACTCTAAGTTGTTATTTTTAGTATCTCTTAAGTAAGACTTTCTAATGAATGAATTTGGCAAACAGCATGAATAAATAACTGCATGAATCTCCATACAATATTGATGTGTTACTGAGATACAAATTTAGTTTTACATTTTTGGGTAAATAACACAGAATGAATTCTCTTTTAATATATATATATATATATATATATATATATATATATATATTCCAGAGAAATTTTTGAATTAAAGAATGGAATTACTTTAAATAAGATTGTTTTTCAGTAACTATACCACAATATTTTTACATGAAATGGCCAATGCAGGTTGTTCTAATATGCCACAATTTTAATTCCTCAGTTAGTATGGTCTTATTTGAAAATTTCATTATATTTCAAGGACGTATATTTACTTCTTTGGATCAGTTTTTTAAAAACCCTTATATTATTTTTTCCATGGTATCTCTTATTCAGAAACAATTTCCAAAATCGAGAGTATTTCAAACTAAAATATAAAGATTTCAAAATAAGTAGAAAATGTTATTGAAGTAAAAAAGTTAAACTATCATGAATGATTTATTATCCGCATCTATTTCTATTTCTATTTATATATACTAAAATATCATGTCCCTTAGTTTTTTTCTGTGTGTGTGTGCCTGTGTGTTGGTGACACTTCAGATCTAAGGTGTGGGAGCCGGGCAGAGAAGCCCTACGAGGGCAGTGTGTGAAGCTCTGAGTGTGAAATCAAAAGAGCAGCAACAACCCCATCAATTTGGTGAAATCAGGGACATTGATCATCAGAGGAAAGCTGCACAAGGGAGAAGAGCCAGCCCATGAGAGAAGGCGTGGGAGCTACAGCCACCAGAAGTGCGGCTGGGCCTGAGCCTCTCACGCACTTTGGAGCTCATATCTTGCCACTGATTGCCATCCATGCTTTTCCAGAAGGGCTGAGTTCTGACAATTCTAGATGTTAGTTCAAATCCCCCTGGGAGCTGGCCTGGCTGCTCCCGAGAGCTTTCTCTATGGTTGCAGCAGCTTCCTTCTGAACGTCTTCCTGCAAGCTTTCTCTCCATGTGTTTCTCCATTCCTGGTGTTTCTTCATGGGTCTGAATTTCCATTCTTTTTAAGTTCACTACAAATATTTGATTCAGAACCACCTAATGGCCAGCCTCTTTTGAAGTGAATCATCTCTTACGGGCACTGTCTCTTCACACTCTTGCTTTCTGAAGTATTCCGGTAGAATCACTGGCACATGAAATTTGGGAGGAAGAGAGTCAGCCCAGAGCAGCACGCATTGCTTGGTCTTTGGGAGGAGGAAGAAAGTGCTTGTGTTTACCTGCCTTTTAGTAGCTGTGGGATGAAAGAATTTAAAATGCACCATATAAATGACCATTGCCCCATATGGGATGGAAGTCGTGACTTTATTTTATTTGCCATGAGTTCTCAGTCAGGCTGACTCCTACAAATTATAAGCAAGCAACTGAACAACTTAAGCCAGATAGAATTATATTCTGAATGTACACTTGTAGCCATTTTTGCATTTATGATAACATGAATGCCACTAAGGTGACAGGTTTAGCTTACATTTCCCACTTCATATACTTATAGATCATGAAATTGAATATAATAAAAAAGCCTTCCATGGGATTCTAATTTAGCAACC
The DNA here is from genome assembly GCA_002564285.1 of Tympanoctomys barrerae. Lineage (NCBI taxonomy): Eukaryota > Metazoa > Chordata > Mammalia > Rodentia > Octodontidae > Tympanoctomys > Tympanoctomys barrerae. The sequence goes on from NDGN011464741.1 coordinate 19,735, forward strand.
CGTATGTTCTTGAGATAGGTTTCAGAAGTTGGAGTCCTTGGCGATGTAAAGGCTTATGCTCTTCCTGAGGCATCTTGGAGTCAATTGATGACCATTATCCTAA
>NDGN011464744.1:0-11931 GCA_002564285.1 Tympanoctomys barrerae
TATATATATATATATATATATACATATATATATATATATAATTTTTTAAATTTCATGTATTTGGTAAAAGGTCTCACTACACATCCTGGACTCATAGTGATCCTCCTACTTTCAGCCTCTCCAGTGCTGAGCTTATAGGCATGCACCACCATGCCTGGACTCTGTTTCTGGCTCAGCACACCTGGGGGCAGGGCCAGTATGGCATGTGGTATTGGGGATCAAACTCCGGCCTCTGTGCTCTGTGCTTGCCTAAGCAGGTGTTTAGTCTGCTGAGCTATCTCGCAAGTTCCTTTTAATATATTTTTAATTGCCTGGATTTCCTGATTGATATGTTTGTATGAACTCCATTTGATTGTGGTGGACTTCTTTGCTAAACTGGTCATTCATGTTTAGCTCAGAAAGTTATTATTAGTGTCTTCTGAAGGTTCCCTGATTATTTTGATTTTTACTTCCATTGTCTGTGCAGTTATGTCTTCTGTGATTCTACTGAGCACCTTTTCAATTTGATTTTTAACATTTCATATTATCTTTTCTATTAATTTAGAGTTTTGGATTTTGTTTTTATTACCCCCTGATGCCCCTTGCTTGGCTTTAGTGGAGTTAGAACTTTTTGGGAATATTTTGTTGCCTTAGCTTCTCATTTTTTAATTTTAATTTGTGTGTGTGTGTGTGTGTGTGTGGTACCAGGCCTTGAACTCAGGACCTTGTGCTTGCCAGGTAGGCACTACACCCCTGAGCTATATCCCAGGGGTGGGATTTGTTTTATGCTGAAGTTTGTAGAAAGCTTTGTTTTTAGTATACAGATCTCTTTAGTTAGTCTGTTTTTCAGTGATGTTCTTTGGACATAGTTAACTATAGTCCTTGCCTCTACCTCAAGATGCAACCATCTCCATTAATTTGGGAGGGGAGGATGCAGTGCATTTTGCCAAACACCTAGTTCTCCAGGAATGGAACCTAACATTGTTAATCTCTCAGAGGTAATTTGGGTTTTGGCATACAAGAAAATCCACTGATAGGAATAATTATGTGACTCTAGAGATATTACATGAATCAGCTATGATGATAATATTCAAGGGAAATTGCTTATTGACATACAATAATAACAAATAATGTGCCAATTTGAGCATAGAAAAACAAGCCACAATCATTGTATAAACACTAAAATCACACAGGTATTTATTTACATATAGCTAATATGTATTAAATGCAACTACTATATCTACACTAATGGTAGAAAAGAATTTAACAGTAGTTATATAGAGAGAGTTAATTATCTGAAGATTAATAAAGCTTAATGGTTAAATTATATTGGGTGTCAGTAATGGGACAATTCAATAAAGGAAGGAAAACTTAAACTATATGAGATGAGAAGGAAGAGAGGGGATTGAGAAAAAAAGAGTATGAAGGAGTAGAAGGTGTTTGTAGAATTTGGTAAAGGTAATAGAAAAAGAAAATGACAAATATAAAAGCAAAATGGGAGAAAAAGAGTACAACAATTAAGAGTTAAAGGGAAAAATTCAATGAAAAGGGGACAAAGAAAAAATAACAAGGAAAAAAAAGTTAAAAAGGGGGAAAGGATAAAACAAATTTCCTCAAATGCAATAAACCAGTGAAGAAGAAAGAGGAAAGCAACAAGAGAAAAAACATGTGTCCAAGCTTTCTGTGTTTTTGAAGGAGTGTTTTATTCTAGGACCTGCAACTTGAATGTGTAGCAGTTCTCCACCCAGCCTCAAGAGCTGTGGTTTTCTGCGTGCCTCCCTATTCCTGAGGTCCTTCTGTTCACTTAGGCCATGGCAATTTCAAAGCCAAGATGTGTTCCCACTTAGGATGGCAGATAACAAAGGCAGTTGGTCCACAGATCTGTGCTGGATGTAGGCAGTGGGGTGAGCTTTTGCATACTTGGTGCCAAGACTTTCAGGCCCAGTGAAGCATTTGTTGGGCCTGGCTGACCTTCAGCTGTGGGTTGCAGGGGCCCATGTCCTTCCCAGTCTGGCCTGAGCTCTAACCCTTGGCAGATCTCTTTCAGTCCATTCCCTGTCTGCAGCTGTCTCCTATGGCTGTCTCTTACTTAGTCACTGTGGGAGGGTGACAGTGGGAACCCTGATATTGTGTTTTGTACTTGTTCTTTGTCCCAGATCCAAACAGACCTTTTGTAGAATGGCACCCAATCTTACTCTCTTTCCAGGATATGGCAGGCACCAGCACTGGGATCCTTCTCCAGCTGTTCCCTGTGAGGGTGCTGCTGTCAGAGAAAAATCCTGCACTGCCCTAGACCACAACCCCCAACCCAGTTCTGCCATAGTTTCTCCCTGGAAATCCTTCATGCCACCAGTGTTAACTTTGCTACAGCACAGTTAGACTGGGAGAAAGTCCGGACTCTGGACTCTTTCATTCCATTCTCTGCATTGCAGTCTGTCTCTTCAATTTCTTGTCAATTCTTTCCCTACTGTAGGGATCTGATTCTTTTCTCTCTCTGTCTTGCTTTTCTTCTCTGTTATTATCTAGTATCTGGATTCCAAATCTTGGAGAGGCTAAGTTGCTGCCACTCATCACTCTGCCCTGATGAAAGCCCTGTTGTTTTCCTTTAAGCCCTGGTCTTACTATATAATTCAGGCTGCCTTGAACTTGTAATCCTCCTGCCTCAGCTTCTCAAGTGCTGGGATGACAGGTGTGTGATCATGTGCTTGGGTTTTGACTACGTGTTATTTCTCATATGTTTCCCTTTTTTGTTACACTTGCAACCAGAGACTGTGTCTTAGCTGTTGATCTGTCATGAGTACTGGGCAGAGTGTCTGGAAAAAGCTTGGACACAACAAATGTTGAGTTGATGAATAATTAAACTTGGATGAATTGGCATCAACTTTTTATATGAGTGACCTAGTTAAAGTTTTAGCAAATAACCAATGCAATGAGTAAGTTGATCTAAATAAGTCCTTAGTGTTGAAGAGAAAATGGCCACTATTAGGTATCAGCAGCATTATGCCAGATAAATGCAAGTCCTCTCCATTATAGTTAGGTGCTAGGCTGTTTAGGAAATGGAGTTACTGTACCAGCCCTGCAGCTTCATGAGTCCCCATTATGATCTCCATGGTTATAATGAACTTTTTTTTTTAAAGCTAAAAATACTACCTTCCTAGGGGTAACAGTACAGACATAGAGACACGAGATTACTTATAAATGGGACATAAAATGAGCTTCAATAAAATTATTTCCTATCAAGTATAATAAACACATACAAAGTGATTTTTAAGGACTATAGAGGCAAGCCATATTAATGGGCTATGGAGACAATTAATTGAGATTAGGAAAGGTGGAGGGAGAGAGAGACACAGAAAGAAGAGAAGAAAACAGAAGCTGAAGGGAGGGAAGAAAAGAGGAACAGGTATGATAGAAATTGTCCTGTTATTCTGAGGCAAGAGTGAAAGGAAATCTAATGAGTCTCTGCTTTCAGTTTTAAAAATAAGATACTTTTCTCAGATATGAAATGTGGCCCATTATCTGTCAATGCTGTTCTGAATTGTCTTTAGGCAGCAAAATATATGCCATGAAATAAACCTCAAACACTACCTCCTTCTTTTTAGGGATGACATAAATATATCTTGTTTGGAAAATTTGTTCTTAATGGTGTTTTTTTTTTTCTGACTTTACTAGAGAAGATCATTGAATGATGTGTGTGTGTGTGTGTGTGTGTGTGTGTTCAAAGAATTTTTTTTGCTGAATGTTTTTAGTGTCTCAGAAGCTGAGTCAGGGTTTAATTGACAACTTTATTTTTCCTTCTTGATAGCTCTTAAAACAATGTTGTATATTATAATCAGCTGTATTTTAGATGGATTGTAGTTTGATTTATTTGATGTGGGGGTAGAAGAGGAAGAATAGAGAAAAATTGGAGCAAATATATAATGACATATTTTAGAAAATCTATAATGACATAATTTAGAAAAAAATTTAAACTTTAATTTCTGTTGATTGTATGACTGCTGTGATTTGGTTGTAGTTTGTCCCTCAAGGGTTCAAAGCTTGGTCCCCATGTGATAGGAAGACCTTTAAGGGTGAGCCTTATTGGGAGGGCGTTGAGTCCCTGGGGGCTCTGCCCTCAGCAGGGATTGGTGCTGGTCTTGCAGAATGAGTGATTCCCTTGAGAAGGGTGTGTTATGAAAGACTGACCCTGTCTCTTGAATCTCCCCTTTTTTCTAGGATACCATGTGATCTCTTCCTGTCACACATTATCCTGCCAGAATGCCACCTAATATGTGATACAGTCGGAGGGGGTCCTCACTAGAAGTCAAACCATCCAGCCACCTAAGTGTGGAATTATGGTCTCTAAAACATTGAGCTATATAAATAGTCATTTGAAAAAAATAAAGTACCACATCTTAGATGCTTTGTTATAGCAAAAGAAAATGAATTAAGATTATTTGGTGATAAAATTCACTTGGGGTTTGGGCTTTCTGAGATTCATATATATATATACCTTTCCAAAAGATGCACACATCTAAGATTAGCTATTGCTTTGAGAGTAATGAACTGGGACAAGATATGAAGATAGCACAGACCTGTGCCATACATAAGGTAGGGCACATATGTCCTTTAATACTCTAGAGAACATCAGTGCTCTTGGGTCCAAAAACTCAAGCACTGCACACAGTGCTTCTGTTTCCATTTCTCACAACTGACTCCTGGTTTTCTGGGCACTTGTTCATGCTAGATCCCAAGTCATGCAAGCATCAGCTCAGCAGCTATGAAATAAAGAAACTTTGGTTCTCTTCCACAGGAAGGAATTGCTTTTAACCCCTCAGAGAAATTCCTTTTGATCCTTTCTACAGCCATAGGCTTCTAGATTTCCTCTTAAAGATGAAGATTTTAACCACAGCAGACTTAGTTGGCATGCCATTCATCACACAGAGGGAGGGAGAAAGAAACTAGAAAAAAACCTCAAACTGACACTGTCAGATCAGGAGGCTGGGATGTTGATTTGTAATGCTGGACCAGGTGTGTCTTTTACTTGTTTTTGTTTTATGGTACAATCAAACTCTAAGGAACAGGTGATAGTCTATAGTGAAGGTTGGTTCAGCAGCATCCAAGGAAGAAGTTGAAGGCATAGTTCTAGATAGTGGTGGCTGATAATCAGCTGATAAGATAATGGAGAGGAGATGTTAACATATAGTATATGACTACATCTATCACACAAACAGCCAAAATTCAGTAAAAAATATTCATCTAGTCAATTGAATCAATTAACATTGACAAGGTTTAAGACTTCTGGATATACACTTATTGCTGACAGTAGGAGCTTCTTGAAGCACCTGCATTATAACTTTGGTGACATTCACTTGTGTTGCATGCAAATGTCCTTTACACATCTGCATAGTTATCAGTTTTATTACACTCAGTCTTCTTTCCAGAAACCAAACAAAATGCTACCTCCTTCTTGGAGAGATTCAGTCATTGACAGAAACATAATTTTATCTATCCAGGGAGAGAAATGTTGACACTGACAAGAAGATAGTACCTTTTACCTTCAAAACTGTTTTATAGGAAGCAATTTAAACTAAAATAGCTTTTTCTCCAATTTTTCTTGGATTTATCAGCAATGATTATTCTCTTTGTTGCTCCAGTGGGTCTGTTGTGTCAACCCACACCCAAAATCCTTGAGACGTATCTATTTGGGTTATGGATTAAAATGAAGATTATAAATCCATAGGCCAGGTCTCAGGGCTGAGTTCTTGATGGGTCTTATGTGCCATGGCAAAGTTAGCTTTGTAGTTGTGCAGGACTGAGGAGACAGAGAGTCCCACTGTGATTCAGAGCTCCAGTGGTGGTGCTAACCTCCTGAGCACCAGTATGTTAAACAGTCATGGGAAGAAGAGCTGCCCAGCCCTGATGTATAGGGGAGGAACAGAGAAGAGTAAGTTAGGAAGAAACAAAGAGAGTAATACTGGAGTGGGCCCTATATCTATGCCCCTAATTAAAGGCAGATGACTTTGAGGTTAAAGGGCTTATTGGGAATCTCCTTCCCTGTCTTGAAATCCAGACATGCCTCCTTACTAGTTTTGTGACTATTGGAGAGCTTCTAACACTCCCCAAACTTCTGTTGTAAAATAAGGATAATAATGATTTCTTCTTCACTAGGGGCTTTGACAATAATGTAGCTAAGTCATTAGCTTAGCTCCTGTCACATAGTAAGTGCTCAATAAATGTTATACTAAGTCTTTTATTCCTTCATCACTCATAGCCTTCTTCCTCATCCAACTGTGAACTCTCTCAGAATGAGATTTCTAACCTATTCATCAGTTAACTCTCACATCATTGTTCATCTCGCCACAGTCTTAGAACAGCCTTAAGCAGTCATTTTTCTTGCTTCTACCCTGAGGTCTCCTCAAACTTCACTGGCTGTTCCTTCTCAGTTTGCTTTGCTGCATTTTTCTATTCTACTAGGGCTCTGTGATAGTTAGATCTAAAATGTCCTCTAACAGTCTTGTGGGTTCAGAGGTGGAGCTGTTAGAAGGTGATTGGATTAGGAGGGTTCTAATTTCATCTATGGTTTACCCATTGGCAAGATCATAATTTGATGGCATTGTTGGGGTGACAGAAATAGCTGATGGGGTGTATTTGAAAGGACAGGCTTATTAAAGAATTACCTGGGATATATTAAGGTGATATCTTGACCTACTGACCTCTTAGAAGAAGCTTAAATCTCAGAGTTGTTTTGATTAAGTTATCTCTGATGGCCAAATGTACTGAACATTTTTACAGTGTACTTACTGGATACTTTTACTTATTTTTTTGAGAAGTGCATTGATTTCAACTGCCCATTTTTTAATTGTATCTTTGATTATTTTTTAGTGGGAGATCTATTTTTTGTTATTTATATATTCTAAATATTAGTTTTCTGTTCCAAGAGTAGGTGGTGTTTTCCCCCCACTTTGTTATCTGTTATTTCTGTTGCTTCTTTTATTGTGGCGAACTTTAATGTTTGATATATTCATATGGGTTGATTCTTTTTTTAAATTTTACAGAGAATAAAAATAATAGAAATTAGAAATGATAAAGATAATAGGAATTCAACAATGGTTATAATATTGCACATTGTTGTCTTCAAAGTAGTTGCTCATATTACCAGATTTAAGTATGTAAAGTTGGTCAAAATAAAAATTTTAAGCCTTAACTGATCCCTTCAATAAACAAATCATTTGTGGATTCTTACTGTTTGTTTTTGTGCAGTTGTGTTCTGTTCAGAAAATCCTTGTCTATGTTTATGTCTTCAAGAATTTTATCCATTTTATCTTACAGAGGGTTCAACATTTTTCTTTTTATATTTAAGTCTTTAGCCCATTCTGATTTGTTTTGAATACATGGCAATAGATGTGTCTAGATTTATTCTTTTGGATGTAAATAACCAGTTTTCCCAGTGCCATTGTTAAAGAACTTGTTTTTTTCTCCAGTGCATATTTTTGACTTCTTTGTTGAAAAATCAGATAGCCAGAAGTGCCTGGGATTGTTGCTATTTCCTTATTTCTGTTTCTTTATCAACATGTCTGTATTTGCATCAGTGCCATGCTGTTTTTATCACTGTAGCTTTGTAATATCACAAGTCTGAAATTGTGATATCTCCTGCTTTGTTCTTGATTGGTATCTTTTGCCTAAATTTAGACCTTTTCTGATTTCACATGTGTTTAGGATTGTTTTTACTAGCTTTGTGAAGTTGGTATGCTGTTGGTATTTTGATTGAGATTTCCTTAAAGCTACATGTATTTTTTGCTAATGTGACCATTCTGACAATGGCCACAGTGTTGGTTTTACCTGTCCAGGAACAGGGGATCCTTTCATTCTGCAATTCTTGTTTTGAATGTCATCATCTAGTGAAGGCCACTCTGTCCTAGTGTTTTCTGCCCCAGCCTTGCTCCCCTCATGGCACATTCCACAGTGTGGTTTATAATTTTGGTACTTATTTGATTTGTGTGACTCTCTCTCTTACACACTGAGATAGCCCTAGTGAGTAGGGTAGTGTCTGGCACATGTTAGGACTCTGTGACTATATGGTGAATGAATAAATCCAGCAAAGTGCTGGATAGATGTACATTTAATCAATGAGAGGCTGTCATGCTATCTAAAGTGTGTGATTTTTTTTTTTAGGGGAAAATGCATTACTATTATTAAGAAATAAATCTTTAAGTCCAAAGAGGCAGATGAATAGGAAAGAGAATGGAAATTCTCAGGGGCAAAGTGCTTCTAATTAGCTGGGTGATGCAGGGCCTTTTTTTAACCACTCCCAGTTTTAATTTTCTCTTCTGCAAAATGAGGATTCAATATCTTTACCCGTGAGTATGTCCTGAGGATTTAAGGAGATCGTGTGTATAAATCCTCTGGCATGGAGCTAGTACATGACGGCACTCAATATTTGATTGTTCATTCTTTTTCCTTCTACCTAAAACAAATGCCTTGGAATTTCAGGCATCTATGGTAAAAACAAAACAAAACAAAACTGGAAGGTTAGCAGGAGCAAAGCTATCTAGGTGTTGGCTGCCCCCACTCACACTTTCTGTATTAACCTCTCAATCACACATGCCAGGAATCTCAGACCAGTGCAGGAAGTGCATTTTTATATTTTTATAGCAGTAATGGTTGCCAATCACTGTGGAATACATGTTCAAGTAATTTCCTTTTCTAGCTCTTCCTTGGAATGGCAAATTTAAAATTTAAAATTGTCAAATTCCTCACTCAGAATATTACTGTATCTGAGAGAGAAGTTCTGTGTCATTTGTCTTTCTAATCTCTGGATGGTGCTTCATGCTACCCTTCTGACTCCTATCTCTGTTACTTCAAACCTGTTCTGACAGATGGTGAGGGCTCTGTAAGAGCTCCTAACCACTTTTTACTTAGTGGCATTATTTTCACTTAGTGGCACTATTTGTCCTGTTTCTCCTTCTAAAGATATCTACTTGCCTGGAAACCTGATTTGTGCTCTTTATCTTATTACCCTGAGCAGGTAGAGGGAACTATTTTGGGATCCTAACTGCTTCCTCTCACTTAGCTACAAATTCCTGCCTTTCTCTTTTCCATCTCCCTCTTGTTTCTGTTCCTATCACCTTTGTCTTCCTCCACCTCTCTCTAGTCACTTATTCTCAGTCTCCATTTAAAACTTACTTCATCATCTTTCTGCTATGGCCCTCTTTGGTTAGTATAGTAGGTAGAACAGACACTTGGATGCCTGATCTTACATTCCTGGGTTTGATTTCAGTCACAGCTGTAGAGCACAGTTACTCTTTCTTGCTCCTGTTTGCTTCTCCACTCCAGGGCTTCCTTCAACACTGATGGAGTGGTGAGCTGGTGTAGATATAGCCCCAAGGGCAGGCCTACCATTGTCAAGGGCAACTTTTGGTCATGAAAGATTAGGACAGCTATTCTAGGTCTTATTGACTCATTGAATTTGGCATTTTAGGGGTTAGGAGATGACATTCATGTTGTAGAGGCCAGGGAGACTTGGAGAATTCTACAGATAGTACTGGTAGACAAGACAGGGTACAGAAGAGATACTGTTATGGCTTGTGTCTCCATGTTCCTGCAAAGCCTCATGCAGTCTTAGTGGTAAATTTTTAGAATTTGTGATTGATTCATGGTTCAATACTGGGATTATGGGTATGAGTGCTATACCCACCCTATACCCAGATGATCTGCATACAACATAAGGGAGGAAGGGCCTTGCTTTCTTCTTCCTCCCTTTTTCTTATGTTGTTTTCCACTGCCATGAACCATTGCCCCTCTGCCATGTTCCACTCTACCTTGGAGCCAGCCAAGTATGGGCTGAAACCTCTACAAACTGGTGCCTAATAATCCTTTCTCTCTTTAATTTTGGGCATTGGATATTTCATCTCAGTGGCAGAGAAAGGTAACCAAGATAGATACCTATATAGCTAGAGTGCAGGTGGACACAAGGGACCTCATGACAAGGATCAGATGTTATTTATTTCGGTATTGTAGTCCCAATACCTAGCATATTGTTGACATGTGAATGTTCATGTAATTTTCCTTGAAATAGCCAACCTATTTTTTTCCCCTGTCAGTGCTTTTTAGGAAAGCTGTTCTGGTGGAATGGCTTTCTTTTGGAAACTAGGTACAGTTTCCTGGGCATCCTAATATTGTCCTCAAGGTATTGATAGATTTTTTTCTTTCAATATATGTTCCATTGCTGCACAGGATATAAGTATTAGATTCATAAAAATGCCGCTCTGAAAGTCATTTGCTCTTGTGGGGATTAATCTCTAAGAATATCAGTATTGTGTGGTATTTCAGAAAGCATCGTAAGTAGTTCAGCAAACCATAAATTGTTTAGCATTCATATATCACTTATATTTTCCAGGAGGTCAATGTTAGTTAATGCTCATGATCCTTAGAGATAAGTATCATTTTAAGACTTGCTTTGTCTCAAGTTTATAAGTGTTCACCTGTTTTGTCAGAAATTATTTAATTTTTCATCACTGGTTTTTACTTAATTTGTTTATTTTTACTGTTTTTGTGGACTGAGAACATACAAAGGCTTTTGTTTGATGTGCAACAAATATTTGAGTAATTTGTGACTGCAAGTGACTTCCACATTTTCATGTCTTGCTTGGCCATATAATCCACAGAATTAAGAGGTTTTCCAGGACACATAGAAGTAGGGGATAAATCAGGAAGTTGTTTTATTGAAGGCAGAGTTGTCCTAGGTTCTTGCTGTCCATCCTGGGAGAATGCCCACTTAGCTTCACATCCACCTCAAACCTTATCCACCACTGTCCTGGCTTTTTTAGTGAAGATAGTGGGGACATTAGTGCAGGAGTAGGTGCCAGTGTGCTGTGCTGGGAAAGGCAGGAGTACGTTATAGGAGGCACCCCCAAGGAGGAAGATATTGGTGGAGATATGCTGCTAGGGACAGCTTTAGAGAGCCTTAGCTGCCTTTTTGAGATTCTACACTGTAGGAAGTTGAAAAGCAGTTGAATGTTATAAGAAAAATCTGCAGACCACCCAGGATGTGGCATGAGAGCAGGGAACACTAATGTTAGGTCAACCCAGATGCAGACCAGAGAGGGCTATCTTGTTGCTGTTGACCCTGGACCATAGCTGTCATTGGCTTGGGCACATGCAGCATGTGGACCAGAACAGATGTAACCTCTTGCAATGGGACCTGAGCTGAAAGATGCCATCCCCATTCTAATTCTATTAGGTCGCATAAGTCTTGCTTCCTATCCAGATGCCTTCCAGGGACAGAGAAATTGGAGAGATCCTCAAACTTAGGTGAATATTTGCCCTCAAAGAAAGTCTTGAATTAGAAAGAAATGAATTAGCATACTGTAGGATTAAAAGCTTTCCACTGTCAATAGAAATGGGGGTTTAAAGTTGAGATTAGTAATAAATAAATTTTAAAATTCAATTTCATAAATTTAATAGATTCTATGACTATCAAATCTTCTATCATCTGTTTCATTATTATCCCATTCAGCAATGCAGGAAATTGAGGTTTAGATGTATTAAATAACTCACTGAAAGGCACCCAGCTAGTAGGTGTTGGCACTGTTTTCAAAGCCAGATCTATTTGGTCCTAACCCCAGTAAATTTTTTTTATGCTTTGTAAAGTTTTTCACTATCAAACTCTTGCAAGGAAGAACAGCTTGGATGAACAGCCTTTCCTTAGAGCTATATGGAGGGCTTTAGCAGCAAGGGCTGATTAGGAGTGAAATCAGACATTATAGGGAACGTAAGTTTGTTTGAACAACTGTTTTAAAAAATAAAATCATGTTTAATATGAAGAAATCCTACATTTTGTATACTGCTGTTATCATATATTTTCTCCACTTTTAAAATAGTTTAAATTACATAACATTTAAAAATGAGTTTTATCATCATCATCATCATCATCATCATCATCATCATCATCATCATCATCATCATCATCAT
>NDGN011464745.1:0-31302 GCA_002564285.1 Tympanoctomys barrerae
CCCCCAGCACCACATGCCAGCCAGCCTCGCCCCCTAGTGGGCTGAGCTGGCCACACACACACAATAAATGTTAAAAAAAAATGATATAGAACTATGTATTTAAAAATAAGTTTTAAAAAGAAAATACCTAACTTTTAAGAAAAGAATTGCCACCAGGGCCATAGCTCAGCAGCATAAGCACTTGCCTGGCAACTGCAGGGTCCTGAGTTCAATCCCTGGTACCACCAAAAAACAAAAGAATCACCAAATTCTACAGTTGTTCATGGTAGAAAGTCTCAAAAAAAAAAAAATGAAGTAAATAAGAATTTCCTCAACTTGGTAAAGAACAAGTCTTTTTATCTTCAGAAACCTATAGGCCAATATCATAATGTTGGAAGTTTTTGTTTTGGCTCTACTGAAAATTTAACCATGGCCTTATATATACTAGACAAGGGGTGCACCACACAGCTACATCCCATTACTTTTTAAATTTTATTTTTTAAAAGATCTAAGTCTCCCAGGCTGGCCTTGAACTTGGAGTCCTCCTGCCTCAGCCTCTGGAGTAGCTAGGATTAAAGGTACACCCCAACACATCCAACAGTGTTCAAAGATGGGATATTTTTTCCTCTGAAGTCAGGAACAAAGGACAGATGTGTACTTCCACATTTGTATGAATTATACTAAGGTTTTAGCTGGTGCAGTGAGGCAAGGAAAAGAAATTGAAAACATAAAAGCTGAGTGTGGTAGCACAGACCCATGATCCCAGCTCCTCAGGAGACTAAGGCAGGGGTTTACAAGTTCAAGCTATCCAATGAAACTAACAAACAAAACAAAAAAGGGAGAAGGAAGGCATGTAGGTTGAGAAATGCCCCTGTCTTTATTGGTGATGATGTGATATATGTAGACTATCATGAAGAAATCTACATGAATACCACAGCTAACAAGGCAGCAAGGCTCCAAGAACAATGCAGAACTTAGTTTTATTTCTGTATTTTAACAGTCTGCCATTGGAATTAGTCAATCATAACTGCAAGTTTTCCTGGTTTTTCAGATACTGTACTATCATAATTTTTTTGTTTTACATTATGTTGTGAAATCAGATTATCTAAACTGCGTTAACTTTCTTCTTAATTAAAATATTTGGCTATGTTAAATCCATATCATTTTTCCATATAATGCATTTTCATATAATTTTTTTAAGCTTTCTGCAAAGCTTTATTCCAGAAGGGCTCAGTCCTTCCTGGCAGCCGCCTTCCTCATGGCAGCCAGCATGTTGCTCAGCTCCTCACGCTTCCTCTTGGTGAGGATGTGCGTCCCACCCTGTTCTTGATGAACTTGAGGGTGTGTTCGTCCGTGGAGACCTTGAGCAGCTCCATGGGGCGCCGCTCGCTCGCAGGGCCGAAGCCACATACCTCCCGGATCATGTCCCACTTGAACTTGGTGTTTGGTGAAGCATCTGCAGTGGCAGCTGTGCCTCGGTTTGCCCACGTTCTTAGTTACCTTGTGGCCCTTGTTGAGGCCCACGGCCATGGGATAAGGGAGGGCCGTGGCTACTGTAATTTGGTGGTTGCTGTGGCAGAATCCTTATAATTTTCAAAATCCTTTTGTGAGATCCTACAAAGCTTGCTCAGACTTTGGTTCTGAGTTCATACATCAGTTTGGGAAGAATGACCATCTTGACAATTTAGAATCCTTCATACATGTGCTGAATCTTTCTCTCCACTTACTATATCTTCTTTAGTTTTTCTGAAGAGTCTTTTGTAGTTTTCAGTGTGCAAGTCTTTTACTTGTTAAATGTGTGTCAAAATATGGTGAAGCCTTGTTTTGCCAGCACAGTTCATTCAAGCAGCTTGTAAGCCAAAGACCATGCTCTCCCTGTACATCACAGTGAATTTCCACGCCAGAAATCATGGAAACTCAGATGATTCATTCCACAACCCCAAAATGTTCATATAAAAATGAGTATAATACTGTAATATAATACAAAATAATTTTAAAATACAAAATATAAAGAGAAATAAATTAACTTGCACTTATCTTTGAGAACCTTCATGGCTCGTATGAGGGAGATAAGAGAGAGGAAGGTTATTGTGTAGCACAACTTTCACTATCACTAACGGAATTACTGCTATGGGTTGACTCAAAGGAATTTGTTTCTTTTCTGCTATTTTAACAGGGACCTACCCAATGACAGTTGCTTTTGCCTCCATTTGAGGACTTTGTGGAAATGTGACACCATATTGTCATTAAACAGATTCTTCACTTACACTGCCAGAGCCTTCGTCAGGTGGTGCTTTTCTACAAAATTTTGCACTATTTCCCATGTTTTTCACATCTCCCTAATTTCATTTGAAGTGAGGAATTCCTCCATCTTTTTCTCCTCTGCTGCCTCTGCAAAGAAAATCTGAAATGCCTTTTGTAATGTCACTTTCCTGAAGGTGTCTTGGACAGAGGATCATCCTGATCTGCCTCCATTCCATTGATCCCAAAGACCCTGCTCTCCCCTGGGGCCCCAGCCCTGCATTGCTCACTCTTTCCAAGTGCCATAGGCCTGGGGGTACTGGTTTGGGACCCAGCAGCCTGTGGGCCATGCTTTACTCCCAGCACTACCTGTTCCCCTGCCACAGGGCACCTTGAGTGAAATAAAGAGCATCTATGGCCTCCACGGTGAGCATTTTACTCTGAGCAGGGTCACTGCCATCATGACTGCTCTTGGATCTGTGTATTAAAACACACCAGAATTGTTTAATCAAAATGGTGAGGCTGGCCAGGCATGGTGGTAAATGCCTGTAGTCTCAGCACTCTGGAGGCTGAAGTAGGATTGTTGTAAGTTTGAGACCAGCCTGGGCTATGAAGTAAGTTCAAAGCCAGCCTGAATTGCTGGCTTTGAACTTACTTCAAAGTTCTCAACTTGGTGAGACTCTGTCTCAAAAAGAAAGAAAGAAAGAAAAGAAAAGATAGGCCACCTTGAAGAAAGAGGTTTCTCTACAACCCCAGGGCAGGAGGTCACGTGCCACAGCAGACACCAGGACAACTGGCTGTCAGGAGGTGGGCAGAGCCTTCCTGTGGTTGCCTAGAACGTCGGGGTGAGGAGGCTGAGCTGGGTGGCCACTGGCACTGGCAGCTTGATTACTTTGCAGGCTGCGGGGTGTGGCTGCCCCTGGTGGTCAGGACCAGAGGCTGCTGGGTCTTACATCAGGAGAGTGCACAGGCAAGCTGGACCCAAGTCCCCGATAGTTTCCTGGGGTGAGCAGTGCTTGCAGTCACCAAAGTCCCAGTGTTTGACCACAGGAGAATCAGGATGAAGATAGGGTGGATGCAGCCTGCCAGACAGCTTGGTCTCTGGGTTCTTAGCCATCTGGTGGGGCCTTCAGAGGGTAGTGCCCCTCCTTGGTCCTGGAGGCAGAGCTGAGCCCAACTGATATAGTTACCTGTGGCACCCAGAGCATGGGCCAGCTGTAGTGCTTAGGCACTGGGGACCAGATTAAGGACACACACACTAGGTTGGCCCTGGGCCAGTCATCACATTGCCCTCCCATGTTGCCCAGCTGGTCAGACCTGTGCAGACCTTTGCAGCTCTCTATCTTGCTGTCGTCTGTGTGTGCGGGACATGCCATGTGGCCTATTGGCTGAGCTGAGGGCCACAAAGGAGGTACTGCGGCCCAGAATTCCATCTCCCTGATGCTAAGCTGCTGGTTTTTCTTTTGGTTTTTGCAACAGGTTTTCATATAGTTGAAGGCCTCCAAAGTACTGGGATTACTGATGTGTACACCTGCCAGACTGCAGATTTGTCTCAGTGGTTCATATGGTCTTTGCGTTATAAAGTGCAAAGAGGTAGAAAGATCAGAACATAAGACATTATGTTACCTTCCTGGGCCTGCTGCTGCAGTCAGGAGAAGTTGAGTGCTCATTGGGTTGTCAGCCTTAGGATGTAGGGCAGCAGCTATGTTTGTCTTCTCCCTCAAAGCCTGTGACACCCTCACATGACACTGTCATCCCCTTCACAGGCAGTGTTTCCTACTGGGGCCCTCAGCATCCAGCCCTCACACCCAGCCCAACACCCAGCCAGATGAACATGTCGAAGGCTCTCAGGTAATGCCTCCAGAGGGCGTTTTCTTAATGTGTGGATGGCAAACAAATATACTCTCCTGGCCTAACCATGAGAACCAGGGCTGCCAAGCCTGCTCCACTCTAGTTTTGAGTCAGGCTCTGTATGTGCAGCATAATGTTTTACATTTTTGAAGCTGGACTCTACCTTAGGTATTTGCCCTGTTCCTAAAACCTCCCAAGGAACCATGTAATGACTTCATGAGATTTCCTCTTGGGGACAGACTGGGGTTGTTTCCTGCAAAGCTCTGGATGTCACAGTCTCCTCTCTCCACCTCCAGGCAGAGTATAGATACATCCCATAAATCTTTATGTATAGAAGCTGAGCTGTCCCACCTAGGGGAGCTCAAGAGTATGCATACCACACCCGAGATCTCTAACATCTTCCCTACACTGTGGAAAAGGAGAAAGGGGGAAACAGTGGCCAGCTACATAAGGCCCTGATGAGACCAGTGCTCACTCACAGGGCTGCGCCTTCTTGGGTGGGTAGGCACCCACACTTGGTCTGAGTATTGAAGGCCATGGCCTCTACAGAGGGTGGACCCTGCTGAGCCCCATCCCTGCCAGGCAGTTTCTGAGTTCTGCTACCCACTGGCCTGCAGCTCATCCTGCCTCACCTCTGCACACCCAACTGCTAGAGCTCATGGCTGTCCACACCATCTGCCTAGCAGACTTGTATTGAAATGCCTTTGACCCCCAGAAATGCAGCCTCTCCTTTCTCAGAGCCAGCTGGCTGGTATCGTCACTCACACGTAATTCACTTGTCTTGTTTTCATTTTTAAATTTTGAGATAGAGTCTGGCTAAGCTACCCAGAAAGACCCAAACTCTCGATCCTCCTGCCTCAGCCTATTTCAGGGCTGGAATTATGGTTGCGGGCCATGGTGCCAGCTTCTCTGCCCAGTACTGTGGTGGTGTGTTCCACATTCCTGTTCTCTGGCCCAGGACATGAGTACTGGGTGTGTCAGAACCCAGTGTGGGGAGTGACACAGTGCCATTGCCTTGAGAGAGGAGGTTGCTGCCAGGATTCCCAAGAGGAAGGGCATGAACAGGGTCTAGGAGGCAGGAGGAGCAGGCGGCATGGGCATAACCCTACATGTGTGCTCTGGGCAGACTGAGGTAGCAGTTGTGTGTGAGTTACATAAAGGTGGGCTGGGGGCCAGGTGTCATTGTACACCCCTGTAATCGCAGCACTTGGGAGGCTGAGGCAGGAGGATCATTGCAAGTTCAAGACCATCCTGGGCTACACAGTGAGCTTAAGGCTGCCTGAGCTGCATGGGGAGACCCTGTCTCAAAAAGACAAGTAAAAGAAGGGGTGGGATGTGGGCTGGGAGCTGTGGACTCACTGGAGAAAGGCCTGTCCAATGCAGGCTGTCTGCTGACTCCAGGAGTTAATGCAACTGTGACCAGCCTGGGCACAGCATGGGCCATGCTGGTGTTGTGTGCTCAGTGTGCTTTTGATTCTGCCCGGGTGATTGTCAACAGATGTGTGTGGCATCTGTGACTCTGTTGAATTCATCACCAGGGTCCCACCACTGCAGGTCCACTACAAGCTTCCGTCACCGGCTCCAGTGTCCCAGCCACCTGGCAGAGCAGGGAGAGGAGGCTCTCCCAGCCCTGGGAGCACCCAGGAGGAGCCCCGGCCACCCATCAGCATCCCAGGGCTGCTGCAGAGGCAGAGCACAGGCAGGTGCCCACCCATGGCAGGGAGACTTGGAGGAGTAGATGTGAAGAAGCCCTGGGGAGGTGGGTGCCATGGGTGGGGGGCCCAGGACTTGGCAGGTCCTGGAGAAGTCATTAGTGGTTTAAAAGCACAGTAGTGGGGCCGGCGAGATGGCTCAGTAGAATAAGTGTTTCCCTGGCAAGTGCAAGGCCTGAGTTCAATTCTGTTCTGGAAAAAAAAAAAAAAAAAAGCACAGTAGTAACTCATTCTTGTCTTTGCTGTGGACTTTTAAATGAGGATCCAGATGTACCAGTCCTGTACTGGAAGGTCATATCTCATCTGAAATTTTAAAAACATATATTTAAAGGAAGGAACCCCAACATATTTCTTATATGACATTTGCATGCTCCTTTTCATCCTTCTGAGATTACCATCTTTCTGTCATGGCCCCATCTCTCCTGCAGGGCCTGCTCCCTTCTGGACACCAGTGCAGGGAAAATGAGTGGTCCCTGCACTGCTGTACCTCCCCTTGAGTTGGACTCTGCTCTTGCCTGAGGCTCTGCTCCTCTGGGAGGAATGTGGCTGTGGGCCCCAGCCTAGATGGCTAAGCAGCATAACTGAATAAAGTACTCTGGTTGTCTAATCTCCTGTCTGGATGTGTTGCAGCACTTAATCCTCCTGGGCCTTGAACACTGTGCACAGAGGGAGGCTTCCACCTCCAGGAAGGCTGCGGTTCCCAAGGCCCTCTTGCCTCCTGTGCAGTGTTGGCACTCACGTGTCTGTTCCCTCACTACCATGCTGGCCTGGGATGTAAGGCCATGGCTGGGCCTCCCTGCAGGAGTGCTTGCAGGGCAGCCACAGGGCACCCTGTCAGGGCTGAGGAGGAGGTGTGGGGGCCAGCACTGCACCTTTATTCTTCATTTGCCACAGACCATCCAGTAACCTGGCTGCTCAGCACTCTTGGGTCACACTGGCTTCCAGGGCACCCCCATGGCCGTGAGACTCCATGCCTGGGCTGCAGGAGGAGGGAGCCCATGTGTGCTGTCCTTCAGGAAGGCACTCAAGTTTACCTCCTCCAGAACTGTGTGCTAGGCAGCTGTTCACAAGCCCATAGCATACGTGTTCTGCTAGGCCTTTTCCCCACCATAACTGTTATCTCTTAATTCTAACATGTTTTACCTGTGTACTGAATATAATACATGTATGATTATTTCAACACGAGCATATGAGCTAAGTGTGAAATATAAACAGTAAAAAATACCTTGGCTCACAGTACAAATACCTTGGATCCCCCAGCTTGTCCAGGGACTTCCTCCCCCACAGAGCACAGGAGGACTTGCTGAGGGCCAGCTTGTGCCTGTGGCGTTTCCCAGGGGCTCCTGGTGAGGTGCCCTTCACACTGGGTGCAGGCTGCCAGCCACCTCCTCTTCTTCCTCCCCCTGCTTGGAGGGGAAGTGGGTGGTGGCTAATCTGTGACTTCATAACCTCAGTTCCCTCCACTGCTTCTCATTGCTTTCTAGACAAAACTTCAATGCTGTGTTCTCCACCTACTGTACACTATGTTTGTTTTTGCAATCAAGTTGCAGTCACCCGCTCAGGTCCACAGACCACTGGGGAGGTAGGGCTGTTCTCTGTGGTGGTGACGACTGTGGCTTATCACGAACATTAGCACACTCTTTCTCTTCTTGTAGCTTGCCTAGAAAGGAAGAACTTCGTGTAATGTGTGAGCAGTGTTCAAAACCTGTCCAGCACAGAGGCAACAGTATAGGCAAGGCCAGGCCCCGGGCTGTCAACAGGATACAGGACAACACAAGCCATTCAGAGGTGGCCTGCACACAACAGCTGGCTAGCAGAGGCGTCAGGAGAGATGGCACCTTTTTCCATGGTGCCCCAGTCTATCGTGCAGTGTGGCCATACGCTGGCCACCAGTGCCCACTGCCTGGGCCTTTTCATCTCTTGCAGTCTTGTGCAGTGTAGGTCATGACAGCGCCAGGCTCACTCCCCTGGATATCCTTCACCTCTGCCGGCACAGGCAGCCCCACTGCAACAGCTAGCACAGCTGCCAGCAGGAAGCAGGGTTTTGACACATTTCTTACTATAACTTTTGCTGCTCTGTGTAAGCTACAACATTGGGAAGTGAAGTCAGTCTTTGGGCTCCTGGGATGTTTAGCCAGCCCTGAGACTTCAGGGGGAGTAGGTCTCTGGCAGAGCACCCTCTGCAGGGCACCAGCACTGGGGAGAGTGGACACACAGCATCAGGAATCCACACGTCTCAGCTGTCCTCATACTGGGTGCTAAGAGCACTCGCAGTGGGATCCTGCAGGCTTTCCAAAGGGCAGTCTCCCATATTGATTTTTCATAGTGGGCCCATCCCTGATGTTTGCACTTCGTCCCTCATCCATTAAGTATAGTGCAGCTAGCCAGGGCTCAGGGGATGTCTGATTCCTTGTCTACCAGCTAGTTCCTGTTAACATCTCGTTTTCAGTTGCAGATTTCACCTGTGCAAGTCCTGAGGCTGAGAGAGGAAATCAACTCCTTCTGGCCTCCAGTACCCAGCCTAGACCTGGAGAGTGAGCAGGGTGCAGGTGTCCCCAGGCCCCCTCAGGTCTTGGGAGGGCTGAGCAGCAGGCAGCCCTGTTAAGACCTGTCCCCGGAAAATTAGCTTTAAGGGATGCCACCAGGGACCCAAACACAATGGAGCCTGAGGGTCATGGTTGCTGGGCAGACTAGCCTAGATAGGTACAGGCATGGAGGGTAGAGGAAGAGACCCTCATATAGCACAGAAGGGTACACAGTGTGTGGGCCCAGGGCAGGTGCCCAGCCACCCCTGGCTCCTGCCACACAGACATTCTCCCCATAGGAGCCCCACAGGGTCTGGGCCACTAGATACATTGCTAGCAAGGGGGTTTTACTCTTCCTTCTAGGGACTGGTTTTAGTCTAACTTGTTCACGATTACATGGCACATGCAGGTGTTTTAGTCAAGTCTGTCACCAGGAAGTCTCCAGGAGCTCCAGCCTGCACCCTGGTCCTCCTCCAGCACCTGGAACTGCATTGTTCTCCACACCCAGTTCTTCCATAATTAACACAAGCAGCTGCCCTTATTGTGCCCTGTCTCAGGAGAAGGCCATGCACCCTGAAAGGACTGGTCCCCACCACACACAAGCCACAGTTGAGTCCACTGGTGTGTGGCACAGACCCTTGTATCCAGGGCAACAGCCCCTCCCAGTGCTTTTCTGGCCACAAGATTGTCCAGATGTTAGTCCCACTAGCTTCCGCTGCCCTTTCTTACCTCCTTGTCATTGTCCTGAGGCTGGGTCCTGCTGGAAGAACGCCAACCCTCTTCATAGACCTCTGGGCCTCTACATTGGCTGTACTGTTCCTGTCCTTCCTCACATGGCCCTGTCCAGTGGCTGTCCCCGCCAGGCATGCTCCCCACCACTGTCTTGACTTGCAGCTCTCTGAGTGGAAACTGCCTGCCATCTGGCAGAAATTTCATTTTCAGCTTTAAATTTTCCATAAAGAGTATAAAAGTAAGGTATTCATTTACAGTTGCTAACTGTGCTTTTCAGAAGCGAAAGCCCAGGCAGCTAAGCAGTTTTCCCCACACATAGTGGACCATTGACAGTGGCCAGCCACTGGGGCAGCATTGCGATTAAGCTAATGCAGCTGGCACCAAGGACCTGACTCCTTCCCCCACGTCCCCAAATTCCCAGGTCTTGGCAGAGCCACCCTGCCTGGGCCTAGCATCAGGGACACAAGCATGAGGAAGGCCTTTGTGGAGGGCTGCGGGGCTGTGGACCTCACAGCTGCCCACTGCAGCCCCTGTGGCATACCTTATTGGAGAAACAGTCCAGAAAGACCCAGAACCCCAAGAGGATGTGGAGAGATGGGTCCGGAAACCATCTGCCACCTGTGGGACTTCCAAGCAAGTGTCCCCTAAGCCAGCCACCTGCAAGGAGCACCCTGGTATCCTGGACCTAGATTCCTGAAAGGCCGAGCCCTCCCCGAAGGGCCTGCACAGCCCTGTGGCACCATGGCCACTCCAGACAGGACAGAAATTCCTTCAAACCTGAGCAATTGTATATATGAAGAGAAATTTTGAACAAATTTTCTTTTCAGACTAAGAGGAAATTCCTAAAATTCTTAAGTGGTAGATCCAGGCCTTCACTCCAGCTCACAGTGCTGACATAGTGGATGGAGATGGCAGGAAGGAGGCCTGGGGGTGAGGGCCCTGCAGCCTGACACTGTCCCTACTGTCCTTGCCCATGCCTGCCAGACTTCCCTTGAGATCCTTAGCTACTCGGTCTCCATAGCCAAGCAGAGGCACCCACACCACCACGATAGCCCCCCGAGGGAGCTGCACTGTGCACCCTTGTTCCTCACATCTTGTGTGGTTTCTGCCAGGAACATCCCACGTGCAGAGTACACAGCACAGTGTGCATGGAGAAGTCTGATGAACGAGACACAGACCCACTGTGGTGGGTTCTTGTGCATTTGTCTCATCCTCTGGGCTTGCACACTCAAACACACCACACACACAAGTTTTGTTTTTGGTACTGAAAATTGAACTCAGGATCTTGCGCCTGGCAGGTAGGCATTGTGCCACTGAGCTACATTCCCGACCTTACGCAATTTTTTCTGAACCATATGTGGCTGCCACTTTCATGACCCTTGTGCAGGCCTGGCCACGAGGGCAGTGCTCTCAGGAATGGAGGACAGCTACACCCCTGTACTCAAGCCTGCCCAGGCCTGTGGGCCTCTGGGCTGGCCCAGCTAGGAACTATACTCAGGGAGAGGCCTTTCAGCCTTCCGGAGCTGGGCTGTGTGTCTCACAAAACAGGCCCATTTCTCACTCTTTGAGTGGCCAGGGTCACGTGGCACAAGCTTCTGGTGGACACTGGGTCTGGTGCCCCCTCCTGTGAGTTCATGAGCATCTTCACAGCACTGATAGCAGCTCCGCCTGGCTCTGGGTCTCCGTACACTGTGTCGGGATCCTTGGCTCCAGAGAGCAAGGTAGTGCTTGCTGCACATCCCACTTAAACCAGCTATTCTGCGCTAACCCAGCCATGGCAAAAGAGCCCACAGAACCTGCCAGGAGAGACCCAAGGCCCAATGCCCCTGGTGTCAAGAGTGGTCCAAGTCCAGGAAAACGCTGTGCTACACAGGTGAGCAAGTACAGCCTCTGCTCAGATCGGAGGGCAGGAGGGATACTAGGTGGCACCACCATCCTGGATGTGGTCACAAGCAGGCAGGGCATAGGTATGGTGCTGACAACCTACTGTGGGTGGCATGACAAGCGGTATCCGGAGGTGGCCACGTTTGGGAAGCATGAGGTCAGCGGGCGCAGCAGCAGCGTGCCCTTAGCTCCTTCCAAGGGTTGCCCCTCATAGTTCCTCTACTTTTCCTAAAAATTGGCTTTCCTTGTCTGGGAGAATAGCTCAGTGGTGAGACTTGTGCCTTCCAGGTCCTGTACTCAGTCTTCAGCACTGCATATCAAAAATCTAAAAGATAAAAAAAACCTAATTACCTAAATTATTTCACTAGAAGAAGCCTGCCCACAGGCCTGGGCAGGCTTGAGTACAGGGGTGCAGCTGTCCTCCATCCCTGAGAGCACTTCCCTCGTGGCCACTGGAGGAGGTACAAAGGGGCCTTCGTGTTCCAGGACCTGCTCTGTTGCCTGATGCCATCAGGATGGGGCCCTTGACTCCCACAGAGGCGAACAGAGCCCATGCCGCCCAAGGCTGGGGTTATCAGGGGTCCCACAGGCATGTGTGTGAGAAGGACCAGGACCAGGCTTCCTGGATATGGGTGGGGTCCAGAGCCTGCTCAGCTCCTAGTTTCCTGCCCTTGTCGCCACTGCTGTACCCATGGGCTTGTGACCCGAGGCTGTGGCTGGGTGCCACCTTCTGATCAGCCCTGGATGTGTGCTGAGCCTGGGAAGGTGGCTGCAGGTGTGCTCGGGTGGGCATGAGGCAGGCAGAGCTCTACAGGGCTGCACTAAGGGATGGCTGCAAATGCCCTGAGAGTTTGAGGTAAGACAGGGTTGGCCATTGTTTCTCTTTTTTCCAAGCAGTGTGTTCCAGTCCCTATCGTTTGAGGAAAATGGTCTCAGAGGCACCTGGGTCTACTTGCAGACTTGCCAGGCAGCACACAGGGAGCCCAGCTTGGCCCCACTCCACAGCCTGGTGGCCGAATGGGCTGCAGTGTCCCTAATCCCCTGGTGAGGGCTGGCTCACCTCCGTCAGAGGCATGCTTTCCCAGAGGGACTGGAATTGTGCACCTACAGATGCCCAAGAGGTAAAGAATTTGGTGATTGGAGCCACAGATCTTTAGAAACTCAGGAATTCATCTTCAAGAAATGTGTTTTCTCCATTGCAGAACCATTGAGAAATGTGACCTCAAACTCTGCCGGGCACAGGTGCTGGCTGCTCAGACCTTGGCACCAGGAGGGCTTGGACTTCAGCACCTTGCCATGGGGCGGAGCCAGTGCCTGCTGTTGACTGAATTCTACCTGCATGAGCCCTGGCACCCTCAGTCAGGCGGGAGAGCAGAGGAAGGCAGCGAAGTACAGCTTGGAAGGGCCGAGGAGGGCAGATGGGCCACCTACCCCGTGTCCTGGCTCTGCCCAGCCTGCAGCCTGAGGTGATGGCCTCGCTGGATTGCACAGGCACTGCAAGGGTCCATATGACCAGTGCAGAGGAGGGAGCAGCCCAACTCACCTGTCCAGGCACCAGCAGCCACGGGGGCCAAAGGGAACTCTCAAGTGTTGCAGGGGTAGAAGGTGGGGACTGGGGATTCTGGATTGCAGAAAACAGAGGCTCCTGATCAGGCGCAGCTCACGCACCCACAGCTTCCCACCGCAGGGGGTCCCCAAGGCCTGGACTGTGCCAGTGTGCAGACCCCACACCTACTGACCCCTCAGGTTAGCCCCTAGCCTACATGCCTTTGCTCAGCCCAGGCATCCGACTGATATGTGTGCACAGGGGTGTGTGTGTGTGTGTGTGTGTGTGTGTGTGTGTGTGTGTGTGTGTGTATTTACCAAATAAGGGAGGGAAACCGACTCCTGAATGGCTCCTGAAGCACTTGGGGGGCAGGGAGTAGAAGGTGCCTTGGCCCCAGAGCCCATGGCATTTGCTGGCCACGCTGGTCTGGCGTGGTCTGACTTGGATTTGAGCCTCAGAGATGCCAGGTCTGTGGATTTGGACAGGTGGCCCCTGGCTCGAGCAAGGTGCACCCGGGCTGGTGCTGCCCTCTGCTAGCCTAGCACCCTCTTGCCCAGCATGTCTGCTTTCTCCATTCTGCAGCTCAAACGGATTGGCAGTGGAGGCAGGAACTTCCAGCCAGGCCGGTGTGAGGATTAGCCCTGCTGATGAGAGAGCAGCGAGCACTGGGGACCAGCCCTGCGTCTCTGAGGCTGAGTCCTCCCTGCTGGCTGCATCAGGGC
Organism: Tympanoctomys barrerae; assembly: GCA_002564285.1. NCBI lineage: Eukaryota > Metazoa > Chordata > Mammalia > Rodentia > Octodontidae > Tympanoctomys > Tympanoctomys barrerae. The sequence goes on from NDGN011464745.1 coordinate 13,193, forward strand.
AGTGAAGAGAGGGGCTCCTGTGAGTCTGTGTGGCTGGCCCAGTAATGTGAGACGAGGCATCAAGTTTTGCTATTGTGGGGACACACAAAGGCTCAGCCAGGATGGCTCTGTTCACACGACCCCCCCAGGGCCGGGGTCACCTCGGGAGGCCCCTGAGAGGGGGGGAGCAGAAGGAGCTCCCACGTCTGGAGGCAGCTGAGATCCACCAGACAGCTACTATCAAAAAGCCATAGTGGCCCTGGACCCAGAGCCGTGGAGGGTGTGGGATGCATATCTGACCCGGGCAGGTGGGGCAGGAGGGCGCAGAGAGATGATCAGCTCCAGAGCAGCCCACAGCCTGTACTGCCCAGAAACTCACCTGGCTCCTGCCTCTGGGACCCTCAGCCTCCACGTGCCCTGAAGGCCAGTCCTCAGGACTTTGCAATACTGGCCCACACCCGGGCTTAGTCAGTAGAGCTGGAGCTCAACTTGCCTCCACAGAAGCGGGCTGGCCGGAGATCTGGGTCCTGACTGATGCCTCTAGGTGGGCTGGAGTGGCGAGGCTGTGGTTGCAGCAAGCCTTGCAGGGCACCTTGAGGCCCCAGAACAACACAGGGTGCACCCACATAAGCATTGGCCCAGGCACCTAGGACTTCTGGGTATGAGAGTTGTATTGTGTCCTGAGCCCCTTAACCTACACCATAGTGGAGGCCAGGGACATGCAGACACCCTGCACACACTCCTGTAAGCACACACAAGCTCAGTGCAAACACATGCAGGTACTCATTTGTGCACACAGGCTCAGGTGCATGAATAGCATGTGTGCATGTGTGCGCATGTGCTTACCTGGATACACAACCCTAGTCCCACAGCTCAGCCCCAGGTGACAGCCTTGCAGAAGTCTGGGTTACCTAGCTCTTCTGCTGCTCACAGGCCAGGCTCTGGACAGGCCACATGGAGACACACAGGTGACTACCTGGGACAGAAGACTCTTCAGGGACAGCCCCTCTGGCTCCAAGCCATAGAAGCCTGTTTCCGCACTTCTTTGGACCTGAGTTTGGGCCCTGAATGTCCGTCCCCATGCCAGGAGTAGAGTGCCGCCTGGCTAAGCGTCTCCCCCAGAACTAGCACCATAGTGTCCTGCTGCTGCCTGGCCTCCCCCGCAAGACTCCAGCTGTCCTTCTACTCCCCTGAAAGCCGACCCCTCAGCAATTTACAAATGGCGCCGGGCAAACTCTAAAAGGGGTTGCTTTCCAGGAGAAAGGGATCAGTTCCTAGAACCAACTGCATTCCCCCACTAGAGACCCTCCGGACCCACCTGAGCCGCCTCCCCCTCAATGTTCTCCAGGTGCAGAGGGCATGAGCAGGGCCGGGTGGGAGTGGTTGTGAGCCCCTGCCCAGGCCCAACTCCAAGGGCACTTGGGCATAGAGCAGCGGTGTGTGCAGCCCAGGCAACTAGGTGATGCCATGGCTGTGTGAGGGCACCTTTCACCCCATATACCCTTCCTGGGCCAGGCCTGCACTGCCAGGCCAGGACCTGTGGCTACTTGTCTTCCCACAAGTGGCTGCCATACCCTGTGCTGGCAAACCCCCAGAACAAAGATTGTTGACTCTGCAGCCCTTTCTCGGGCAAGTGCAGCACTTCCATAAGCCAGGGCCAGGCATTTTGTAGTGGGTGGCGAGAAATAAATGGTGGCACTTTGGAGCCCAGGCTGCTGGTATGGGCCAAGGTGGTAGAGAAGGTCCTTGTCCAGAATGGAGCGCCTGTTCCCTGGAGAGGCCTGGGGTCACCTCACAGCCAGCAAGGTCTGTTCCCATGCCTGGCTCAGATGTCAGTCCACAGTGCTGTTTCCTAATAGAAACTGTCCCTCAGGACAGAGGCCCCCAGCGGGCCCCAGGAGTATGGAGTTCCTGGGCCCTCCATGCCCAGGGAACAGCTCCTTCTCTCCAGGCCCAGCACTGCTCAAGCCCTGCTGGTGCTGTGCCTTGCCTGACCAGCTCACTCGGGTGGTTAGGTGCTAGGTAGAGGTGCACAGGGGCCCTTCCTTGACAGCATGGTCTCAGGCTGGTGACATGGGGATCCATCCTACAGGGAGCCCCTGGCTGGAAGGAGCCAGGCTAGGTGGGGCCTTCTCGGGTATGTGGCTCAGCTCCAGCCCCAGAAGTGGAGATGAGAGTCTTGTTGGTACAACTGTGTGGACACACACATGGCCCAGAATCTTTCCCTCTGTGTAGGAGCCAGTATCCCAGGCATTAGGAGCCATGCTAGCCCAGGAATCCTGGCTCTGGCACTGTGCAGGGCCCAGAGCATGGACTTCTTGGGCCACAAGCCACACTCTTGCCCCTCAGGGTGGGCCCAGCCAGCATTCAGGGCTCCATAGGCCTGTGCAGCACACTGCTAGGAGCCAAAAACTCCAGGACTGGGTGACTCCAATCTAAGTGAGCTTCAGGCTCAGGCTGTCCCTGATAGCCCAGTATAAGGACTGAGGCCGGCCCCGGGGGCCAGTGACAGGAGAGCCACTGTGCCCAGGTACAACAGTCTGTATGTCCCAGCCTCAGTAGATCAAAGCCTGGCCCTGCCCAGCTGAGTCTCCAGGGAAGGAGTCCAGTATGGAGATAAGATCGGCCAGGCCAGGGGCTCCAGAGCTCACCTTTCAGCCTTGAATGTGTCCTGAGAAAGAAGAGGTGACATCCAGCCTCCAGCTGTCCCCATTAAACATGATCTAGGAGACCCCGGGGGGCAGCTGTGTGGGGAGCCAGTTCCCAGATACCATAAGAGGGCCAGGATGCCCAAGGGGACTTGGCCTGAACATGGGTCCTGTCCCACCCTGATGCAGAGGGACAAGGAAGGAACAACAGGGCCTCCATTGTCACCCCATTGGTATACACATGCTCATGTGCGCACACCTAGGCCTGCATGGACAAGGGCACACCTGCACACACTGCACCCACATAAGCAGGCCTGGGGCAGTGTGTACAGCAATCATAGGTGCACACATGCACACAAGGTGGGTGTGTCACAGCATGGCCACACGTGTGCACACAGATACATGCTAAGAAGTTTCTCTGTCACATGTTTTGTGTGTGCACACTCCCATCGATGGCAGGGGAGGTGGGCTCTGAGGTGGCCAGCATCACCAGGCACCGTGGGACAACTGGTCTGCCAGACTCCTGGATGCCACCATCCCCCTCCATCTTCCCAGGGGATTTTCTGAGGCCAGAATGGACAGAGAATGCAAAGGGCATGGGGCTGTGTGGGCACTTGGAGGCCCCAGGTGGAGCAGGACCGCAGGCCGGGCACTTTCAGGTTCAGTGTGAGATTTCACCAGAGCTGCCCAGCTCCACTCAGGTGTGTCCAGGACTGTCCGCCTAGGGCACTCCTGGCCTCTGCCCTGCCCTGAATTCTACAACAATCTGCATGCCCAACAGAGGGCCTGGGCTGCCGCAGGTCTTGGTGTCCCCTGGAGGCCAGCAAGGGCTGACTTGGGTGGAGGTGGGATGGGCCCCTCACCCCCAGCCTCTGCACTCCTTTACTGGGTTGGGCTGCAGCGGCCCAGGCCTGCCCAGCAGGCAAGGGCTGCTGGCTGGCGCTCCTCTCATTTCCTCTTGGCCTGCAGGCCCGGCTGCCTTGGGAACAAAGGGTGGATTGTACCTCCTCTGGGGCCTGGTCGCAGGCCGCTGGCTGCTCCAGGACTGGCCGCTGCCCCTGCTGGGCCTGTGGGCGATGGCTGCGCTTCCAGCCAAGCAAGGCTCCCCTGGATGGCTCTCCTAGGCCCAGAGCCGGCAGCACCAGCCCTGAGGCTCCTCCCAGGCGCTCCCACAACCAGGAGCTAAGGCCTGGCTGCCCAGGTCTCCTTGCTCAGCTCCTGGCTCTGTATGAGGCTCAAGGGTGCCAACCCAGCCCCCGCCAGCTCAGACCCCTCCATGTTTTATGTCCCTGCCATGCCCAGCCACCCCGCTGCCCGGTTGTGCCAGGGCCTCCCTGGCCTTGGGTTTGTGGTGCCCACGCCCGGTGTTGGCTTTGGGAGGCCAGAAGGAGCCAGAGGGGCCAGTCCACTTCCTGGAGGGTAGTATAGTCAAAGCTCACCTCTGCTGCCTGCTGCTGGCACCACAGGGCCATCCACGGAGCATATAGCGTGTGCCACCGTGAGCATGCTGCCCAGACCTCACAGAGGCGGAGAGCCAAAGGCCTGCAGACGCTCAGCCGGGGCCTGTCCCTCAGGGCGCCCTTACCGAGAAGGGCGGGCTCCGATGCCAGCAGGGGCTCTTGTCAGGCTGTCCGTGCAGCAGCCCCCAGACCCTGAGCAGACGCCTGGCTGCCCAGTGCCAGGCCCCAGCCCCGGCCCCCACAACACCCTTGCTGGCTTCAGCTCCCACCACTGCAGTCAAAGGGGCTTTGTGGAGCAGAGCAGCCTGTGTGAGGGTCTTGGAAGAGCTCCAGGAAGGAGCTGTGGAGGACGTGCTTAGAAGAAAGAGGAAAGAAAAACAGAGGAAAGAGCTGTGCAGAGAAGGAAAATCCCTCTGTACAGCCTGGTGCCATTGACATTGCCCCCTCCTAACCTGGGCTGCTGCGCCTACCTCAGAGGACGCTGCAGGAGTACCCTGGGGAGCTGCTCTAGCCCCAGGCCACAGAGCAGGAGAAGAGCTTGGCTCCCCATGTCCCTGCCATGTCAAGGGGCAACAGGACCCACTGTGACAGGGTCATTGCCACCTAGAGGCTGGGCCTTCTGATGTCCTCATGGGGCAGTGAGGCCCCACCCACCCAGCATGTCTGACCCTATAGGCAGCGTGGCCCAAGTTCCTGAAGGCACAGCCCCAACCTACACCCCCAAGCTGCTGGTCCAAGGATCCTGGCAAGGAGAGGGCTGAGGGGTCCTACAGTGACTGAGAGGACATGAGGGCAGAGGTCAGTGGTCCCCACAGGGAGAGGCCTGTGGCCAACCAGCATGGCCCTCGCCCAACCTCCCCACCTGTTAAGCCCAAGAGTGCAAGGCTTTCCAGGAAGGTCACAAAGAGCCATTGCAGGAGGCTGGATGCCCCTTCTGCCACTCCATGCATCTGCCCTCCATGGACACACTGCCTTCTCTCCCCTCCCAATGTGGCCAGAACCCTGGGAAATCCCCCAGATAGACGGGTTCTTGTCTGGGGCTAGACCTGACACTCTCCTGATGCCTGGGGCAAGGACAACATTCAGGGTACAGGGGTCACTAGGAGCCCACATTGAGGGTACTGACGGGAGCTAACAGCCATGGCCGCGGGCAGCCAGATGCACCTGACCCCCCAGTGGGTGGTGCCACCAGCCAGCTCCTCCCACCACTCTGACCTTCCTGGGCTACGGCAGATCCCAGGCAGGAAAGTGTGGCCACAGCAAGGTCACCTTGTCCCATGCAGCCTTCAGCTCTCCCACCATGAGGGTGGCTTCCATGGCCAGGGCCCCTGGCTGGCTCAGCACCTGTCACTACTCTGGAAGGAATGGGTGGCCAGCGTCCTTCTGTGGCTGTGGCTTGGACCAGATCCTAGAAGCAGGTGCCGGTGTCTCACTTCCTGTTGAAGAAATGAAGTGGCCACTGACCTGGCCACCACCACAGCCCCATTCATGGAGTATGAGGGTAGGGAAGCTTTAGATGCCATCCTGGCAGGGGCCCCACTCTGGTCATGCCCCACCTCCCCTCCCCTTCTGCCAGCACCGCACCCTGGGCTTGGCAAGGTCACCTGGTCACTCGGTGTCTACCCAGCCCTCACCCCAGGCCCTGCCTGGGTCCCCACATCTCTGTCCTGGACCTGAGGAATGACTCTCATTTCCAGCCAGGGCCTCTAACCCCCAGGCTGGCCAGGGCTGGCCCTCTCGCTTTCTCTGCTCTCCACCCCTACACCTGCCTCCTCCAAGACAGCTGCATGCTGGCTGAGGACACCCTTTGAAGCCAGAGGGTGGGGAAGTGGTCACACCCGAGGGTGTCAGGGCCCAGCCCAACCTTTCAAGTTCACCGGCCCTCACAAGTGGCCAGCTTATCTCTGCCTGGGATACTGGCAGGAGGACAGAGGGAAAAGCAGGCTGGCACCATGCCCAGCCTCATCCAGCACCCCACGAGGATCCTCACCCAGAACTGTCCCCTCTCGAGTGGCCATCAGAAGACCCTGGGGTCACCCTGAGGATACCTCCTGCCGGCTGACAGCTGCTCACTGACCTTCCTGCAGGGCCCAAGGGCACTGGGGCCTGATGTTGTCCACATGAGGGTGGTGGGGTGGGGCCTTCTCCTGCCAGCCCTCATCCACTAGGACCTACCTAGCATGTCCACCCCTTCTGGGGAGGTCAGTGAGACCCAGCAGGGTGTTGTGGTCCCACAGGTGCTTTCACCCAGCCTGGCCCCAACACAGGCAGTGTGCTTAGGAGCCAGCCCACCCCTTACTGACCTCCCAGGACCTCGGAAGGGTCTAGCCTGGTCCCAGAGAACCCAGGCCCAGGAATCTGCCACTGTCCCACCTAGGTCTGTGGGGGCAAGGGCACCTTATGTCTCTGGGTAGACCTGGCCTCAGGCCAGAAGGGCTCAGGGTCTCAGCCAGCTCCCTCTAAGCTCCAGAGCACCTCAGCTCCTACACCCTCGCCAGGCCTGGTGTTTCCCCCCCTTCCTAGAGCCCTCTGCTATCTTGGGGTTTCTCACTGCCCAAGTCTCCCCACTACTAGGGTCTCCTTCCAGCCAACCTCTCTACCTCCAGGGGTCCTGCTTTCCTCACCCTCTCCCCACCTAACTGAAACCTGACCGGGCTTCAGCAGCCTGTCTTGTCTGGGGAACATCTGTCATCCCCAGCTGTGGGTCTCCTGGAGCCCAGAGGTACCCATGGTCACTCCCCAGGGTCTGCCTGCCAGCCAGCCACAAACAACCCCATTACCTAAAGGCAGGGCCTTACTCCACAGCTTCCCAGGGCCAGGCCCCAAAGCCCTGGAGCAGATCTCATGCTGTGTGGGTGCCCTTGGTGGGAGAACCCTGGGAGATTCTCCTCCCACCTCTGGGCCTCACTGCTGCTACAGTGGGCCATCTTAAGACCTACATACGTGAGCCCATGGCCCAGCACCCCGTAAGGCCCCTCCCTGCCGACAGAGTGGAGACCACTGTCCACCACTGCAGAGGTGGCCAGGATGATGCCTGGACAGAGCCCTGAAAACAAGGTGGCCATGACCTGGCCCTAGTCCCCCAGCTGTCAGAGGAGTGGGGGCTGGGACAGCAGGAAGCCTGATCAGCCAGGGTAAGCTCTGTGCCATGCCTAGGGAACCCCAGTCCTTCTGGTGTAACAAGCCTCAGGCCGCAAGACCCACAGGTGAACACACTCATGTGCATACAACCATAACACATCAGTACATATGTGTACATGGCAGGCACAATACCAACCAGATCGGCAGAAACTATGTCAAGGAAAAGGACACACACTTCCTTGTTTAACAAAATAAATTAAATATACGAGGCTTCAGCTCAAACTATATAAAATCAGAGACAAGGGCCGCGAGGGCAGGGGCAGTGAGTGGCTGGCTTGCAAGGGGTGTGAATACCAGCACAGCTGCGTGGCCAGGTGTCCAAGGCCCCAGACAAGCCAGCCCTAAAGCCCCAGCCCTGCTTCATCATTAATATTACCTCCATTCTTAAATATAAATATCAAGGCCCTGCTCTAAGGCAATGGGAAGCAGGAGACAGGTCTGCACCTCCCGCCTCCTTAAGAATGGTAAGACAGGTCCTTACCATCCAGCCAGTGGCTGGGGGCCCTGGACACCCCAGTGGGCAGAGGCTGGGCAGGACACAGGTAGCAGGTGGGTAGGTCCTTCATCTACTAGCACGGCTATGTCACTGCAAAGTCGAAGGCCCATGCCTTCCAAGGACATCTCAGTCTGTGTGTGTGTGTGTGCGTGTGTGCGTGTGTGTCAGTTCGTGTCTAGTGGTCTGTGCGTCCATCTGGCAGTTTGTCTGTTTACCACCCAGCCAGGAGCATGCATCTTGCACAGGGTGCTGGCTGCCACCTCGGCACCGGCTTCCTGGCTTCTCCCCATGCCCACTAAGTCTAGCACTGGTAGTGGACATGCTGGTGCTGGTGCACCTTGCCCTCCACGTGGGAGTGTGTGTGTGAGTGTGTGTGCGTATGCACATCTGTGTACAGCTTGGGGTACAGCTTGGGGCCAGCTGCTGAGCTCACGCCCAGTGTGTGCTCCTCACACGGCCCCACAGCCAGTACAGACAGGTCCTTGTCACCAATGCGGTCCCTGGATGGGGCTGGCAGGCGGTGGCTAGGCACAGGTGGGGTGGACACAGGGGCACAGGGCTTCTTCTTGGCCTGGCAGAGCCACAGCAGTACAGTACCCAGGATGAAGACGGCGCCCGCCGGGATGCCGATGACCACAGGCCATGGCAGGCTGCTGGTGGAAGATGAGGGAGCCACGGGGGCTCCTGGTGGCTTGGGGTCTGGAGGAGAGACCAAGGTAAGGGGAATGCCACGAAGAACAAGGAGCTGGCCCACATGTGGGTGGCATGGGGTAAGGGGGTTCCCCACCGGGCACACACCTGGCAGCACAGTGAGGAAGGCGCTGCGGAAGCTGTAGCCCATGGTGTTGGCACCCAGGCAGATGTACATGCCCGCATCGTCCTGCCGAGCGCGCGAGATGAGCAGTTTGTTGAGGTAGGAGCCGTCAGGCCGCGACCACACGTCGCCCGTGGGTAGCACCACAAACTTCTGGCCCCCCACATCGATGGTGGAGTTGTGGCGGCCCTCGGCGCCATACTCGACCCGCTTCAGCCACTGGATCACGGGCTTCACGTCGCTGCGCACTTTACACTGGAAGGACGTCGAGCCCCCGAAGTCCACCGTCGTGTTCACAGGGTGTGTGCCAGTGAGCACGGGCTTGGAGCGTGTCCGCTCTGCGGCAGGGATGTGTGTGTTGCTGGCAGCACCCACCCCAGCCTCAGGGCCCCACCGCCCGCCCGCCCTGGCACTCACGGATCACATCCACCTTGTAGGTGGCGTTGATGGCGCCTGCCCGGTTTGACACCCGGCACGTGTATTTGCCGCTGTCCTCAGGCCGAAGGTTCTTCAGGCTCAGGGTCCACTTCTTTCTGTGCTCTCCAGCCTCTGGGCGTGTCAGAGCTTGGTCATCCTTCATCCATGTGATGTCAGGCCGAGGGTGCCCGCTGGCCACACACTTGAGCCGCACAGAACTGCCCACAGGCCGTGCGATCACCCGGCGCCGCATCTTGGACGGCTGTGTGAAGCGGGGTCGTGCTGCAGGGGGACACAGAGTCAGCTGGGAGTATGCAGAGCCCCAGGAGGAGGCAGCCGTCTTGTCTGGTGGACACCCCCATGCTCACCCCACTGCTGGTCAGCTGGGTCCTCCTTGTCCCCCGAGGAGCTGCCAGGCCCTGGGATCAGCTTCCCAGGGCTAACATCATCTGCAAGGAGAGGAGAGTCTGTGGTGAGGGGGAGCCTATGGTGAGGGCATACCCGGGCCCTCTCCAGTGTCCACGTAGGCCTGGAACCCCAATGAAGCCACTGACACTCCAGTGGCTGAGTCCAAGGACAGCTGGGTAAGGGCCGCCCGCCAGCCTCAGCCCTAAGTGCAGGTGACCCCGACAGTCATGGATGGGACTGTAGGGCCGGCCCCCCTACCCGGGATCCGGGGGGTCTGTGGGGGGTGGGGGGAAGGGGCCGGCGGCTGGCAGCTGCAGTAACCCTAGCCCACATCAAGGGGCCGAGGGCTCGGGAGGCAGACATGGCTCACATACCGCCTAGTCACAGTCCCCTCTGCAGAGCTTGGGTGGGGGTGGGGCTCAGTATTCCCATTCCTCGTCCCAGTGAAGGCTGGGCTGGGGGAGGACATGGTGAGGAGTGTCCCCTACCCACCCAGACAGTGCCACTCAACTGAGCTGAGGCCCTCCTGGACCCTGAAGCTGAGTGGTCAGCTCTGGCCCACACCAGGGAGCTGGGTGGGGCAGGGTGTGCCTGGTACTATGGGGAGGGTGTTGTCACCAGAGCCACCTGTTCACTACCAGGGCCACGGCCCCTGGGCGGGAAAGAACAGAGGCTTCTGCCTCGGCGGCCCCTCTGAACTGTGAAACCTGAGCTCAATGTTGTAAGACACAAGGGTACACCCTGCCAAGCCCCTGGCTGCCCATGCCCTTGAGGGTACCACTGCCTGGCCACCATGCTTGGTACTGCCCAGGAAGTGGCTAGCCACCAAGAGGCCCAGGCCCCCCATCTACCACCCTGCCACACCCACTGACCATACCCCACTAACCCATCACGATAAGAGTGTAGTTGACACTGAGGCTGCCAAAGCCATTGGTGGCCTTGCACACGTACACGCCCGCATCCTCTGCCTCCACCGCCTTCACCTTCAGCCCCTGTGGCAGCACACGGAAGCGGCTCCAGCCTCCATGGATGGTGCGGCCGTCCTTGGTCCACATGGTCAGGGGCGGCGGGTCTCCCTCCACAGGGCACTGTAGCCGCACAGTGCGGCCTAGCCGAGCCACCTGCCGTGGGGCCACTTTGTCTGCCATTCTTGGGGGGCCTGTAGGATGGGAGGGTTTGGGTAAGGAACAAGGTCAGAGCAACTCCTGCCCAGTGAAGCCAGAGCCCTCGAGGCCTCCCATACCTAGAGAGGTCCTGGAGACAGTCCCAGAGGGGTGGCACCCTGCACCTGCAAGCCCAGCACTGGAAGGCTGAGGCAAGGTCGCCACGCTTTGAAGCCACCCTGGGTCACATAAGGAGCGCTTGTAGCAAAAACCAATCAAACTTGGGCAATTAGTGAGACTTTGTCTTAAAGTGAAAAGCAAGGCTAGGGACAGAAAAGGCAGGCTGGACCCTTAGTACTACAAAACGAACAGAAAACAAAAAGGAATATCCAGCCCCATCAGAAGGGGCCATGGGGGGCTGGTGAGATGGCTCAGTGGTCTAGAGCACCTACTTAGAACAAGCTTAGCAAAGCACAGGGACCGCAGCTCAATCCCCCAGCACCCAGCGCCGCCCCCTGGTGGACTGAACTGCCCCCCCACACATATAAATTTTTAAAAAAAAGGGGCCATGAGCCCCTAGGTCAAGAAGACAGTGGGGGCTGGGGAGATAGCTCAGTAGAATAAGTGCTTGCCTGGCAAGTTTAAGGGTCTAGTTCAATCTCTGTTTCCACTAAATAAATAAATAAATAAGACAGGGCCTTCAGGGATGGGGGCAGATCTGGGGACTCTTGCTGTCCCTCACCAGGCATAGTCCCAGTTCTCTGCTGAAGATCCCTCCCTCTGCCACACCCACAGTCACTGTCACTCAGGGCCTAGCCAGGTCTAGATCAAGGACAGCAACCACACAGCTATCACAGGTGACCAAGGAGCAGGACAGCACCCCGGACAGCCTGTGGGCAGTGAGGGTGTCCCACGTCACCTGAGCCTGAGCCCAGACACTATCTGCCCACAGTGGTGGCTGAACCCCAGGGGGTTGCAAACCACAAGCCTGAGGTCAAAGGTGGCACCTGGACTGAGTAGGGCTGGTATGGAGCAGTGGTCTTGCCTGGCACACTCCAGGAGGCCCCAGGGAGGGCCAAGGCCCGGGCTTCCCACCCCCTACAGAGGGAGACTCCTGGCTCCTTCACCTGTCAGCTCCATCAGGTGAAGGCTATCTCTGGAGGATGCAGGGACAGAGGTGACCAAGACATCAGGGAGTGGGCGGTGTCACTGGCTGGGAAGAAGTTCCAGACACAGACCCTCAGGTATCATCAATGTGTGCGCCCTGGCAGGTGGCCTTGGCAGGGAGGTGGAGCTGCAGCTGGGGCCAGCGCAGGGTGACCACACACATCCCAGGCACAGCACCCAGGCTGCTGCACACGGGTGCTCGGAGACGGCACTGCAACAGGACTGGGCCATGCACACTCCACGACCAGCCAGCTGCAGCCCCAAACCTCAGCAGTGTCTTCCTAGCCTCACAGCACCCACTCTGAAGGGGCACCTAAGGGATGGAGGAGCTGCCCGTCATCAGGAGGCATCACAGCAGTGCTGCTGGAGGACCGCACTGCGGAGCTGGAAGGGGGCTCCCCCACTACCCCTTGTTCCAGGAAACCTTCCTCTCTGCCCACCATCCCCCCTCTGCCCACCACCTCCTCTGCACCGTGGGCCCCAGGCTGAGGTTCCTATGGAGCCCCTCTCCTCACCCTTCCTCCCCACAGTCCACCCAGGCACCTGGCAGCAGGCAAGCCATACACAGTTGTCCCGGGCCCCCAGCGCCCACCCAGCACAGACATGGAACCCCCAGCCCCCTCCCCAACCCAGGCAGACCCTACCCACCCACCTGTCACTGTCTGAATTCCACCACTCACAGAGCCTCCCCGGCTGCAGGACCAGGGAGTGGCAGCCCTACCGTGGCCGCCACAGCTCCCACGCCCTACCTGCCAGTCTGGCGCCCAGGCCACCTGGGCAGACCCTCACTCACACATACACACCTATGTGCACAAGCTGGGGATGCACCCCTGCCGAGAGGAGCCTGGCCCAGAGCAGCAAGGCTAGGCTGACCCAGGCCCCAGCCCAGCCTGGGAAGGAGACAGGAACGCCTGGAGAGGGGCAGGGCCTACGACTGGAGCAGACAAGAGCAGTGGGACCCCTGTTTGGAACCACTGCTGCGACGAGGCCGAGCCGTGCTGCCAGATGGCCAGAAGCATGGTCTCAGCTTGCACCATGTGGGGACAGGCCGACGGGAGCCCATCTAGAGGAGCCAGGCTTATCCTAAAGCAAATAGCACCGGCTGGCCCTCCCCTCGCCTCCTCCCCTCTGTACCCTAGCCCTCTGCAGAGCCCGGTGAGGGCCGCCCAGCAGGAAACCAGCCCCGATTGCCAGGGATCTGGGCTGCAGCCACCACAGCTCCGTGTTTAGCCAGGAAACAAGCCCCCATTGTTCTACTAGAGCCAGAGCCCACTTGGCCAGTGGGGAAACTAAGGCAGAACCTGAGCCCATGGGCACCAACCACCCCACTGCCCTTGGAGGAGGCAGCAGCCCTGCCTGGATTTCCTCAGGCGATGCTGTCTAGTGCCCCCCTCTAGCCCAGGCCCCTCCAGCAATCCCCAGGAAGAACCAGGTGGGCAGCCAGCAGGTGTTCTCATCCCTCTGATAGGAGCCTCAGGGCATAAGGCAGGGGCTCCTTCCCACCCCTGTCCCACAGGTCTGCCCAGGGGACCGACTCCAGCAGTGCTGGGGTGGCCACACCTCCACCAGCCCCCCCCAACAAGAACCGCCCTTTTCAGAGCTGCACTGCAGGCTTCAGACCAAAGGCCCTGACCTGTAGGAGCTGGGTTTCCTCCCTGACTCTGCAAAATTCATGGAGGCAGGTGACAGGGGCTTCCAGCAAAGGCATGTCAGAATGGACAGGCTACCCTGCACCGATGACTAGGGCAGGTGCAGGCAGACAGCGGCCCCTGACCTTGGACACAGTGGGCGTGGGCTGCGCCCTAAGCATGAACAAGCCTAGCCCAGCCCAGCTCACACAAGGCCCGCAGGGCCCAGGAATTTGTGGCCTGGCCAGGTGCTGGCCTCATGGACAGGGGCAGCAAGCTGGAAGCTGCCGTCCTTTAGCCCCTCCTGGAGAGGATGGGTTGGGGGTTTCAAAGGGCCACAGAGAGAAGACAGGCGCAGGCAGACCCTCAGGACACCTGTGCCCACCGTGGGATGGCCAGGGAGAGCTGGGCCCGGAGGCTGCAAGGCACTGCCAGAGCGACAGGGCCACCAGCCAGCACACGCTGAGTCCTCTCCCAGGCAGCACACAGGCCCTGGACACGGGGAATTAGGGGCCCCAACCACACCCAGGGCCCTGCAGCCCGTCTGGGGCTGAAGAGAGGCCCTAGAGAAGATCCAGGGCCCCCCTCCCCAGCAAGCCACAGCTGGGGGAAGAAGGGCAGGGTGTCCCCAGGGGAGAGCACAGGGAACCTCTGGGTACCAGGGCACACACACTGCACACACTCAGGCCCAGGGCATGCACAGAAACTGCCGCGGTGTGAGGAGGACTTGAGGGACAGGTGGCTGCTACAGAAGCCAGGGGTACTGTGCCCAGCACACTGGCTGAGCATTCAGGTGCTGACCCTGCTGTAGTGGTCGCAGGTGAACACACAGGCCTGGTGGGGGCTCCTGTGGACACGCCTGGCTCTCCAACCTGCACCTTCCCTGGGGCCATCGCACAGTCCTCCTGTGGACTGCTGGTTCAACAGCCTCCTCCTCGACATACCCAGGCCACCCACAGCCAGCACCATGTCAGACAGGGCCACCGCCCACAGCAGGTGGTGGCTACCACAGTCTCCCAGGGAGCAAAACCCCTCCCAAGACCACTGGAAGCCAGAGGAGACCCTGCCCCTGTGCCCACCTTGTACCTCACAAGTGCCAACACTAGAACGCTGTCCCTTTCTGCAGCACCCAGAGGTGCCCTCCTCTCCATAGGCCCTGACCCCTAACCTGCAAGCCCCTGGCACCTCAGATATTAAAAGAGGCCACTTCCTGAGCCCAGAGCCCCCGAGCCAGACGTCAGGCACAAGCTGAGCGCCCACCCCACAGGCAAGCTTGGCTTCAGGCAGGGAGGCCCACGCAACCCATACAGCGCAGGGTCAGGTTGGGGAGCCCCTCTCAAGCAGAGGCTTGGGGACCCAGAGACTGTAAGGACAGCTGTCCAGCCCTGAGTCCTGCCCAGCCCTGCACACTGCAGCCCCAGCCCACAGGTAGGTGGGCTGTGAGGCACAAGGGTACCCCAAACCCGGCGTCCACATTCTGAGCGCCCAGCCCATATGGCTCCCTCCTCCTCCTCTCCTGGAGGCCCAGCACTGGTCCCAAGGACCGGAACACCTTATATAAACGTCTCAAGAGATAAACTCGCTGGCCAGGAAGAGGACAGAGATGAGCTTCCTACCACAGAGGAAGCTCCTCAGCATTAACAGCTCCCAGGTGGAGGACTCTCAGCCCAGCTGCCTGCTGCTCTTGAGGGAGCACCTCTGCTGGGCCTGCCTGGTCTGGCTCCCACCCATCACCCCGACCATGGGTCCTGGAACTGCTGCCAAAGGCCTAACCACAACGGTGGTCACCTCGCAAGGAAGAGTGATTGGAGACAGGGCTGGGGGGGGCGGGTCAGTGAGGTCTAGGGATAGTGCTATACCTTTCCCTCTGGCCACACGGCTGTCACCTGGACAAGCCAGGCCAGAGCCTGCCTGCGGCACAGAATACAGCAGAGATGGCCAGCATGGGCCAGGAACCGGGTCCAGCCACATGGCAGACGGGTGGCCAGCAGTGGGGTGCCACAGCTCATAGCCCCCACCACTACCAGCAAAGCCCACGCCAGGGCTGGGCCGGCCTGAGGCTGGAGGCCTCTGCGGGGGAAAAACCAACATTTCCCCAAGCAAGGGCCATGGTGCAGGGCACACTGGCTGAAAGGCAACTTTGAGAGCCTGGAGCCCTATTGATTCCTGCACAAAGGATAAAGGAGCCTGCGGTCTGCGTTTCCAGGTCCAGCCAAAGAGAACTTTGTTCACGGCTCCCCCACCCCCAAGGGGACAGTGATTTATTTTCCTTATGGGAGGGGGCCCCAGACATGAACAGGGAGGCTGCCCCACATCCCCACCTCACAACGCCTGGGCCTGGCTCCTGCATGACCACCTTGGCCCCAGTCACACACTGCCTCGGACAGACAAAAAAGAGGGACAGGGTCAGTGCACACACCACCCCTCCACTGCACCCCACGAAATCACACTGCCTCGGCCTCCTGACCCTCCAGCACCCACAGCCAGGTGCCAAGGGCACACTGTCTGTAGCCCGGCAGTGAGCAGGGTGGCTGGGCTCAGAGGGCAGGAGAGGGGCTGGTGGGCTGGCCCAAGGGCTGACCCCAGTCATCCCCACAGGGCCCAGTAGTGCACTATTCAGAAAGGCTGGCTGGCTGGCCGCTTGAGAGCTGCCTGCTGTGGAAGGTCTCTCACCGGAAGCTGTGTTGAGTTTCTACTGCAAGAAACAACAGGGAGCAAAGGAAGCCAAGTCCTACCTCTTGAAAACACAGACTAGGACAAACCCAAGATTGTGAACTTGGGGCAAAGGGGAACTCTTAAAAATATGATCTGGATTTACAGCGGTACCCATTTCAGAAATTGTGACAACCTGGGAAATGTCTTTCAAAATAGCTCAGGCTGCATCTGGCTCTGGGTCTATGAAGAATCCAGGTGGGGCCTGCTCACCGGAGGAGCAAGAACCGCTTGAAACAGCCCTGCCCCTCCAGTCGAGGCCTGGGAGAGAAGTTAGCATAACTCAGGAAAACAGTCCCCAAACCTCCGTAGTGAACCACAGCTCCCCCCATCTAGAGAAGATTCTCTCCCTCCTCAGCACAGAGCCAAGACAGATGGGGGGGCAACCTCCCAGGGCCCCTCAGCAAAGGGCAGGTAGTGCTTTCCACACCATCCACCAGTCAGTCACCGCCAGGCTGGCCAGGGACCATGAGGATAAAAGCCTCCAGAGACTCTTGGCCAAGTGGCCAAAGAACAGGCAGGTACAGGGATGGGGGCGTCCACACAGATAAGAATGAAAGCCAGACAGACCACTGGCAGTGGTGGGGCGCACCCCACATGGCCTGAGCGCTGTTACATTGCCTAGGACGCTGCCTGGCCTGGCCACACTGGACAGCCCCCACCCTCCAGCCAACCATAACTGGGCGGGTGGCGGCGGGGGGTGTGGGGGGGTGACAGTGGCATAGGTCCCACCTGGGCTGCCACCCGCTGCCCAACACCCGAACGTGGCCATATAAGGCCAGGTTGGGCTCAGTGCACTGCTGGGCAGCGGGGGAGGACTGGTGGACACAGAGGGCGATCCTGAATGGTCAACACACCCCAGGACCCGCCTAACCCTGGGCAGCCAGCACTAGGCCTGCCAGGCCCTAGAACATGGTAGGCAGAAATCCGCCAGCACATACTGCCCATTGGGCACAGATGCCCATGGCTAGGCTGTGTCCCAGGGCAGGGCAGTCCCCTTGGGATGGCCACACTGTAGCTCCTGACACCCAAGGTCCTCCATTATCAGCCCAAGACTACCCTTCATTATACAATAGCCCCTCATGCTTGGGGACCCCCTAAGCTGGATGCGCAGCCCGGAGCCCAGGGCTGAGTCAGGATCAGGCCCAGGCACCAGACATCACCAATGTCTCCCATACCCCAGCCAGGCCACACAGGGACCGGATAAGTTCCCAAGGATCCAGGTGGGTCCACTGTCACCACAAACAACACAATTCCCCCAAACTTACAGAGTGACCGGCTGCCCTCCACACGCCTGCATGTATGAAAATTGGGTAATGCAAGGTCACTGGCATGTCTTGAGCCCACTGGGCAGCAAACCCTGTTGGGGGCCAACAGGTGAGCTGAGGATACTGAGAGGATAAGTAGGTGTACCCCATGGCTAAACTGAGGGTACCTTGGAGATGAGCTGCCGCTTGCTCCCTCAGGGTGAGTTGAGGGTGACCGGAGTGAGCTGAGGGTACCCCTCGGGCGAGCTCGGTGTGTAGGTAAGGGGGTTTGTGGAGAGGAAAATGGAGGTGAGCAGGGGGTACAACAAGGGTGAGCGTGGGGGGAGGGGTACTCCTTGATGTGTTGAGGTTCCAGTGGGAGTGAGCTACATACTTTGCAGGTAAACTGAAATTCCTCTGTGGGCGACTGTGGGTGCAGGAGGCGTGCTGCGGAACCCCGGGGAGATGGCTGGCCAGGCAGCAGCGCGTACCAGGCGGGTACTGTGGCAGGGGTCAAGGCTGGCGGGAAGGGGCGGCGCCAGCACTCACCTCGCGCGGTGGCGGCCGGCGGGAGCGCCCCCAGCAGCAGCGGCGGCAGCAGCAGCACCAGCGCGGGGCTCGGCGACATCTCGCGGCCGCGGTCGGGGTCCCGGCCCCGGGCGCCGCGCTGCGGGCGGGAGCGGCTGGCGATCAAAGGCAAACAAAGGGCTCGCGCTAATTACCGCGCCCCGCGCCCCCCGCGTGTCTGGGTCCCGGCCCTGCCTGCGGGACACACCGCGCCGCAAGCAGATAATCGCCTGCGCCATTAGCGAACAAATTTGCGCAGGGGCCCACGTGGGGCAGCGGGCGGGGCTGCCCGACGGGGGCCGGCGGCGACCTGAGCCCGGCTC
>NDGN011464759.1:0-10355 GCA_002564285.1 Tympanoctomys barrerae
CTGATGGGAGCAGGCATTTTTGAGTTCTAGGTTTCAAGGCTGATTATTTTTCAGCTAGGTCTTATTGTCAGGGAAACAGAGTTGCACTAGAAGAAAAACCTGTGGAGAAGGAGGATGGTTCTCCAGGGGACCCGAGCCTCACCTGACCTTTAGGGTACTTGCCTCAGCCTTGGGGCTCTCTGCATGTCGTTGCTCTGGTAGAAGGGCTGTGTCATTACTTTTATACCCAGTCTACTATAGAAAGCAAAAATTGCTTTCCTTGTTTCCTCCTAACTTGTAGAAGGTACCCCCTTAAAAAAAAAAAAAAGGAATGAATAGCTCAAGTAAAACAAAAACAAAACCCTTAAAGAGAATGTATCATAAATTATAGAAAAATAATTCCTACCTAGAAATAGCCAAAGTGCTAAAGCAAGGATTCCTTGTGCTTTGAGCAGCACAGTTCCACCCCCCCCCCCCGGGCCCCTTCAACTGGGGTACCTGAGCTCCTCCTCCTGGCTACTATTCCTCACCTAGCAGGATGAGCTCAGTGTGGTCCGGGCCCAGCCTGATTAGAGCCAGTGTAACTGCTTCAACAAAAGATGAATACAAAATCCAATGCCAGGTCCTCCTATCCTGTGACCTCAGAGACCCTGCTCCCTGCCTATGGTGACACTTAGCACCTGTGCTGTGACTCAGCTTGAGCCAGCTCGTGTGCCACACCCACATCCAGCGCCTCCTGTGGTGTGCACTTCCAGTCCGCCATGCTGTCTTTCAGTTGTGCTAGAACAAAGTTGGCCCCCAGTAGCACACACAGAAGTACCTCATGGGTGCCCAGAACATGCATTCATGTGCATGCACGCATGCGCGCGCGCACACACACACAGGAATTAAACCACAGGACAGAAAGAGGGCTTTCTGTTCCCAGCTATGCCTTAGGGACAGCAATAGAAAAGATAGAAAATTAAAGAAAAAAATACTGAGAAAAAAAAATCTACTGAGAAACTGGGAAAAACTGAGAGCAGCCAGCAAAGCGTGAATACACAAAGAGTCTGCCTGGGGCCACTGGACCAAGCTTTTGGGTCTGTAGCCCTCACAAAAGGGTACAGAAAATAACCAGAGGGGACAGCTGGGAAGGGAGAAGCCTGAGAACGGGGGTTCAGTTGTGCAGACTGATTCATGTCCGGGGCTGCCTGCCAACACGCTGTATGCACGTAAGTTCTCCCTGAAACCAAGACTTGTGCCTGAGGGGGACACAGCACCAAGTACCAGGCTGAGTGCCAGCCTGTCTGCCTCCTCACCCTGCGCTGGCCTGGGACGCAGCTGGGGCCTCACTTGCCCACAGAGGCCCCTTTCAGCCTCTCCTTGCCCTACTGGGGCCATGAGAGTCTGTCCCAGTGGAGAGGTCATCTGATGAGACAGGATTACGGGGACCCACAGTGAGACCCCGAGGTTGTAGGTGGGACTGAGGAGCTTCACGGATGGAGCCATCTCCCTGCCTCATGGTAAGGCAGGAATCATGGTAAGAGAGGGCCAGGACTGGACAGCCCACAGAACCAACAGGGACTCAGCACTCCTGAAGGAGGGGCAGGAAGACCACTGTGTACCACCACATGGCCCAACAGTGATGCTGAGGAAAAGTACCCATGTCGCACTACCGTTGAGGCTGTTGCTGTTTCCCCAGGCCATACGCTGGTTTCTCCCAGCTGCTTTGAAGACTGCAGCCTCCTGAGAAGTACTTGGCCTTTCCTTCCAGAAAATCCATTATTTCTCCCAGTCTGCCCACCTCTCCCCTTTTCTGGTTTCCTGCCTGTCTGTCTCCCTAATCATCTAAGCATGTCCTGCCCTGAAGCCTTGTTTTAAGGGAAGCTTTCTTCCTAAAGAGTTTGGAAGAGGGACCAGTGCCAGGCACCACACCCAGGCCAAGAGAAACAGGCAGTGCGTCCCAGCCATGCTTACTTTTCTTTTAAACCTTCCCTGTTAACTCCAGTGTGCAGCCAGGTCTAGCACCCACTAGTGCCCATTGGCCAGGATTCCTCTCATTGTTTCTGTGTCCCAACTGCCTGTCATTTCTGCCTCTTGCATGATGTCTTCCAGGCAACTCATCTATGACTCTCCTGCCCAGGCAAATCCTGCAGCTGGCTTCCAAGTCTTTGCCAGGATTCCCACAGTGGGACTCTGGTGTGGACAGAGTGGTGTCGAGGGAACGTCTAAAGTCACAGGAAGCTGAAGGACCTCAGTCTTCTACTAAAGACCCACCATGTCATGCCACCTGCTCCTCCACAAATGCAGGTCTTTGCCTTCTCTAGTTTTCCAGAATGTTCTGGCCACTAGGTTTAGCAAGGTCAACCCTCCCGACATTGAGGGCCACCTGAGAATCCATTGACGCCTGCTCCCAGGTGCAAGGCTCAAGGACATCTACTTCTAGACAGACTGCAGCTCTTTTTGTGCAGGACTCCTGTGACCCTGCAGGCTCAAGAGGCGTCCCCCTTACATAGGGCCGGAACCTCTTCCTGATGCCAGAAGATGCCAGGCACTGGGAGCCTGAGTAAGAGAGGGGTGGGCGCAGATGTAGGGACACAGTCTTGGGGGATCTCACTACCTGCACTCCTAGGAATCGCAGGATCAGGTGTGACCATCCCCATGGTTGGCAGCTGGTATCCTGCAAAACTTCCCCACCCAGCCCAGTGCCTGTGGAACAGGAAAAAGTTTGCACAAATTGGGTTTAAGGTGAGTCATGGTCCTGACAGCACAAGCCCATGATCTGTGGAGTATTTTCAAGGCTGTGGGATCCAGAAACACCCAGGTAACTAGGGAGTGTCCCTTCAGAAAGGCAGCCTTCATAGAGGATGCTCAAACCAAACAAAACCTGCTCTTAAATCTAACTTGCGTAGACATCAGTCAGTCTGGCAGTGCAGGTTTCCAGGTTCTGTGGAGCTCAGTGGAATTAGCTCACCCCCTAGGTGTGCTGCTCACACAGGCCCAGGTGAGCTCATCTGCCACACACCTGGCAGAGGAGAATGCCCCGCCACACCTGGCAGAGGAGAATGCCCCACCACACCTGCTCGTGGTCATCATCAGCCTCCTCCAAGCCTGGTCCAGCATCACATGGGACAGAATCACCTGAGGGTGCAGAGTGTACCTGACACTCAGACCCTTGGTCAGTGGCCCACTTCTTGTGCTAGACTTATATAAGAGGGAGAGAACAAGAGTTCATCAAATAGCATTTGCTCACAAGCTCTGTACTGCAAGAAGCAGCTTTCTGTTTGTGTTCCGTAGTCTGCTTAAACCTAGGGAGGTAACTGCAAGCTCTCTCGCAAAAGTCACAGACTGAAGCGAGACATCTCAATACTAGGTCTGCTTGTGAAAAAATAGATGGATGCACGATGAGATTTTTCACCAGCTAAGATTGGAGCCAAATGGGGTGTCCACGCTGCCTACTGAGTACTTGCTTCTCTTCCCCTCCCATCTTCAGCTGATGCCCCTGAGACTGCGCTAAATTCCCACACCAAGTTCCAGCTGCTGCACCACCCCACCTCTGGAAGTCCCCAACATGACTTGGCCTGGCAGATGGCTGTGCTCTTTAATTAGCTGCACAGTTACTGCTTCCCCTGATTTAATATCAGGAAGCATCCACTTGTTTCGTCCCCTTCCCCCTCTTGGCCATGGTACCTTCCTACTATTCTTTTCCCATTTTGTACTTTTGTTTGGTCCTTTAATGTGTTATGGGAATCCCATCTCAGTCTGGGGGCTTTTGCCAAGTGATCTGGACTCCTCGTTCACCGCAAGGCATCTGAAATCTCCCTTAAGCCCTCCTTGCCCTCTCTCAGTCTCAGTACTCATGCTCAGGATGAACTATTCCAGGCCCAACATCTGGCGTCAAGATGAGCACACTTTGCGAATCTTCCCTGACGTGGAGAAGCCCTTCTGCTCAGCAGTTAGCCGTGTTAACAAGTGCTTGGTAAGCCCCGGAATGTGAATGAGACACCCCAGCAAGATGTAGAACTCCAACTCTTCCCGCTGAGACTTACTTTGAATGCTAGAAGTTCAGATGAGTTTGTATCCTCTGGTCATATACTAATTGACTGATTGATAGGCAGAAGCCAGGAAGCATTGCTAATGACAAGAGAAAATCAAGTGAAAGATGAAAGAAAATTGTGATGAATAATCTTCCTGCCAATAAATAAGAAGTAGCTATAAGGAGATTTTGGCTACCTAGCCTTGTGCCCAGCACACTGGTGTTTTCTCAGCACTGTCCAGCAAATCATGCTGTTGTTCTCAACTTGCTGCTGCCCCTGTCCACTGCATATGGTCCTGAGGCTCCCCACCCCACTCCCCAGGAGTATAAAGAACAGTGGATTCTAGAGTTCCCGTCTTTCTCTGACTCCTCAGAACCTGGTTCCTCAGTCAGCCTATCAGGGAAAGCAGTAGAGAACAGTGATGCACCAAGCAGTGTAGTATGACTAAACTCAGCGACTTCAGAGAAAACATAAGTAGGAGCCAGTGCTGTGAAACAAAGGGAATGGGGACTATATTCTATCTTGAGGACTTCATATAAAGAGAAGGTATAGGCAAGAGGTGAGCAGAGGGAGGACTTCTCAAGGCCCTGAGGGCATTGCATAATCAGAGGCTCTGGAAAGGAGATGAGGTGTTGTGGTAGGAAAATGACTGCGGAGACAAAAGTAGGCTTGGGGAGAAGTGAGGAAGAATGAATTGATAGGGTGAAAACTCAGAGATGACAGGAAATCAGGCAGTGATGCAAAGAAATGTGAAGCTGATGGAATATTGGAGAGCAGACACTACTGAGAATTCGATTTCTGACCACATCTAGGTTCAACAGACTATGTTCACCTTCAAGGTGGGACTCTGTTGACATCTCCTCTGTTCTTCCAGATTAAAATCTTGGCTAATGAGGTGATACCTTTAAAGTTCCACTTTGCCCATCCCTGGGATAGTGAGCTGGGTTACAAATCCCGCACATTGTGCGTGGACTGATGAGGAGGTGCTCGAGACACCCTTGCATTAGGCTGAGGGCTCCAGGACCAGGCAGTGGGAGCTCAGAACCTCAGGGATGTCAGAGATGCAGGCTGGGAATTCATAATGGGTGTACTCACTTCCAAACTCAAAAGGCCATCAAGAGCTGGAGAGGCTCAGTGAAATAAGCACTTCCCTGGCAAGTGCAAGGGCCTGAGTTCAATCCCCGGTTCCCCCTCCCCAAAAAAACCAAAGAGCTGGAGGGAGGAAAGAACAGGGGTGCGGGGATGAGGGGATGAGACATAAAATAATTAAGATGTGTCATAGACATAGAGCAGCTCCCCATGATGGATGTAGTTGTTAGGTACTGCAAACATGGACTAACAAATGTCGGGATTCATTTGTCTCTTGGTGGTCCCCAGAAAACAGCAAGGGGATTTAAAAAAACAAAGACAAGACAAAAGCTGAGGTCAGTTGGAGGCCTCTTTACTGGATGGGCAAAAGGACTAAACAACAACAATACAGGTATTTATTTAACTGATTTTTTTTTTCTTTTTTCAGTACCAGGGATTGAACTTGGGACCTTGTACTTGCCAGGCAGGCACTTATGCTGCTGAGCTATCTCCCCAGCCCAGGGCATTTATTTATACTCTTGCAAAGTTAGTATCATGAGACACAAGATTGCCTAGTGACTAATAACTGAAATTGTCCAGGCTGAATGCTTTTCTCAAGACTGAAGTAACTTAAGGGCTGGCCAGATAGTTCAGTGGACTAAAGTGCCTACTTAGGCAGAGTGCAGTGCCGGGTTCGATCCCAGGTATGCTGTGCCAGCAGGCACGCTGAGACAGCGATTGAGACTGGGCATGGTGGCACCCACCTATAACCTCAGTGCTTGGGAGGCTGAAAACAGGAAGATCACTGAGTCCAGTCTACATAGTGAGACCCTGTAGACCCCATACTAAATAAATTTTTGAAAAAAGACTAAACTAGCTTGATTGCTTTGGGCACCATGGCCTTGTCCTGCCCTCTTATATATGACCAATTTCCAGCTTCAGCTGCTCCCAACAAATAATTTACAACCTAGATAATACCCAAAGCCAAGCATTCTGACACCAAGAGAGCTCTGTCCTCTCTTAAATAGCCCATGAGGGCATCTCAGGCCATGGCTGGAGAGCGCCTTGAGACGAGGAAATGGCTTGCATACTTCTTTAATGTCCCTTCCTGTGCTTTTTTTTNTTTGTGGAACCAGGGATTGAGCTCAGGCTCTTGCGCTTGCCAGGGAAGTGCTTATTCCACTGAGCCATCTCCCCAGGCCCCTGTGCTTTTTATAGGATAACAAACTTTAACTCTGTCCTGTCTGCTACAATTTTATGTAAAATCAGGTTGAATCAATTGCTGGTAAATTGAAAATTCCACTTCAAAGTCTTTTCTTCTTATCATTTGTGTTTTGTGAGAATTGTCCTTTTTAGCCTCTAGAACCAAGTGTAATATTCCAAATTTAAATCCATTTATCTACCATCTTCCCTTCCTTCCTGTATTCTTAGTGATTTTTCAGGACACAGCTGTGTCCACAGTACAGCTGAGTATTCCTGAAATAATACAGTACCCCGTGGACCATCTGCCTCACCCCTCGCTGGAAGCAGCTTGAGGTGGAGCCTCTGCTGGAGGCTTCTTACCACTTCTGGGCAGCACTGACTGATTACGCTGAATTTCATTTTCCTTCCAAACTTAGAACTTCCTTTCTTACTACAGCTTCACTTAGGGTCTGTCTTTCTTCATTTTATTTTTTCCTTCTCTTCCTCTACCTTCTCCTTATTTCTTCTTTCTCTTCAAAATGATTAAAAACAGAAACCAGGAGTGGTAGTGTACGCCTGTAATCCCAGCACTGGGGAGACTGAAAACAGGAAGATCGCTATGAGCTGCATGGTGAGACCCTGTACCAAATACATTAAAAAAAAAAAAAATCTTAAAAAAACCCAAAGAACCATGTAAGGCTTTTTACACATTTGGGAGTTACAAAAATAGGGGAATATAAATATGAACTTGAAGGCTAGCCACGGATTACTGGGGAGAATTTGAAGGACCAGAGGAGATGAGATGAGAACTGAATTGTATAAGATAAGTAAAGGGTAGCTTAGTTTGGAAATAGCATCTGAGACAGAAAAACATGGTGGCTTTGACTGCGGAGAGCCTGGGGCCATTTCTCCCATCA
Organism: Tympanoctomys barrerae; assembly: GCA_002564285.1. NCBI lineage: Eukaryota > Metazoa > Chordata > Mammalia > Rodentia > Octodontidae > Tympanoctomys > Tympanoctomys barrerae. The sequence goes on from NDGN011464759.1 coordinate 7,163, forward strand.
GCCACAAAGCAGCACTGAGGACAGCATAGTAGTTTTCTAGAGTTGTCTGAGTGACCAAGGGACAAAGAGGCAGTGGCCAGTCGGTCATTCTATAGACAGGATGTCTGCTAGACAGATGTTTGTGCAGCCTAAAGTCCTGTGGAACAAAACCAAAGATAAATAAATAACTGGCAGGAGAGAGCCTTCTTGACGTGAATTGTAGGACCAACGAGCCTCTTGACGTGAACTGCACAGCTCACAATGACGGGAGGCACTGAGATCATTTTCAGAGGGCTGTGTGGGGTGATGATTTTCTGGAGTGGGTGGTGGGTGCAGGATATAGTTGTCATAGGAGCCCATAACATTTGCACCCCTCTTATTTTCATATCAACCTTGTGCTCTGTGTCCCCATGGGTCACAGTGTCCTCCACTCTATCCTTTTCATGTATCTTCGATCATCTTTCTGTACACTGCCATGTTCTGCCACCCTCCAGGGACCTCCATTCCCTCTGAGGATTTCTAGGCTAAATAAGAGACACAGAAGTTGGCAGAGCCCAGAGCTAGATGTCCTGCTCACGTGGCTCTGCACAAAGTAAAGAGGGGGAATACTGAGCCCCTGGGGACTCTTCCAACACAGAAAGTCAGGTTGAACCCAGCCTGCCTCTAGCTGCTCCCAGAGGTCCATTGATCTCTTTCCTGTTTGATCACTTACTGATCAGGCTTCCTTTGCAAGAGATCACACATCAAAACCCAAGGCCATCATGGAGACTGGCTCTTGGCAGCTGGGATATTGTTGGCTAAACTTACCCTTGTGTTAGTAATCCAGATTTTGCTCAAGGATAGTTGAAGCCTACCAGTCTGTGTGTGTGTGTGTGTGTGTGTGTGTGTAATGAAATTTAGGACTTTGTGCTGAGCTATGTTCGCACCCAAGGATAGTTAGAATAGCCCAGGGCTTAGGAAGCACCGTCCTCCAGCTCCTTCCACATGGGTGTCTCTGAGCAGTGCGATGTTAAGATCAAGTCCCACACACAGCCTGGATCCAGGCCAGACAGAACCATGCACATCTTTGGAACAGCCCGTTCTCCTCAAGTGACATACGTATTCCAAGGGTTCAGAGAACAGAGAGACAACTCACAGCTGGCTGTGTCTGCCTCTTGAACCCCCTGGGGATGGATCTTATCCAAAGTATTCTGAGTTAAAAATGTTTCTAAAGAAATCTTGCTTCTCCTGGGATGTTTTGTTTCTTGGAACAGGGCTGAGGGGAGAGAAAGATCTACCCTCTGCGAAGTGCTCCGGAGGTGGCATAACGAATGGCTAAATTTCACCCTGGTTATTGGCCAAGGAGCCCCCGATGGAAGCAGCAGAAGAGGGTCTGGGAAGAGCGCACACATACATGCTCAGTGGCTTCCCCACAAAGGCGCCCATCAGGGAACCAATAGGAGCAGGATGAACTTTTCAGCAGGTGCTTCGGAAGGGAATGGATGCACTTGGGGTTAGTGTGGGGGCTTTAATTTAAACCTCGTAGTTTACATGAAAATAAATTCAAGATGGGCCAAAAAACTAACTGTAGAAAAAAACGTATGTATAAAACTTACGAAGAGAGCCAGAAGCTTTTTCAACATGATTCAAAAACTGTAAGCAACGAAGGAAAAGACTTGAAAAGGTAAATGACATTAAAACTTAGACCATCCTCTTAACATTATGCTGTGAAGAAAACACACAGCTGTCCTGGGGACCCGCGGAGCTGCCCTGCGTGGGTGTTCCTGACCCCCACCCCACTACCACCACCCCCACCCCCGCTGCAGGCTGAAGCCAGCAGGCCCCCAGCCTCCAGCAAAACCTCGCATGCTGCGTGGTGGCGGGGCAGCTTTCTCCCTGTTCCCGCTACCCTCAGGGCCAGTGTGGGCGCCCAGGCAGAGAAGCAGGGCGTGGAGGCTCATGGGCGGGCGAGATCTTTGTGAGGGGCTGGGAGGGCACAGCCGCCTCCCATCCATGCCCAGGCTTGAGAGAAGCACAGGTACATTAGGAGCTTTCAGCACGTTTGGTTGCTTTGCACACGTTCTTACAAAGGAGAAAAAAATACATCCCAAGATATTTCAAAAATCTGCTGCTGCTACTTGAGAGGAGTGGGAAAATCTCATACCCCAGGGTCATTTCTTTTCTGTTTTAAGAAATGAATACACTGGAAATAGTCTGTTGCAAGAGGAGGACTTCATGTCCTTCGAATCTGATAGCTCCGGAAAATTTTCCAGGCAGGCCTGAAGGCAAGGTTGTCCCCTTCCCAGGACCCATTCGAAATGACCCTGCGGCTAGAGTCTCGGCTGGGCCGGAAGCCTTGGGCAGCTGGGGCTAGAAGGAGGAAGGCGTCTGTTGTCCGCAGGCTTTGGCCTTGGCGGGGGTCCAGGCTCTGGCCCCCCAGGCCCTGAAGATCAGACTGAGCAGAGGGGGAACAGGGCTCAGCCAGGGAGGCACGTGCGCTCAGCCTCTCCTCCCACTGAGCTGTCCAAGCCACACCCCACACGCTCCTCCCCCCATTATCTGGGAGTTTCAGGACCCAATCAGAGCTTGTGTAAGAGGGTGCGCTCGGGCACCTCTGAGCAAGGTCCAAGGGACTGGAATGCAGCGTCTCTCCAACGTCTTTTGCACAGCACTGGGATTGAGCCCTGGACTCTCACACTGAACAACGTCTCCAACCCCTTTTATTTTCCTAGGTTTAAGACAAAGTCTATGTCAAATTGCCTGGGCTGTGCGCAAACTCCTGACCTTCCTGCCTCTGCCTCCCTCTCCACCCAGGCTCATAGGCATCCCTTCCACACCCAGCCAGTGCGATCTTATTTGGGCGCCGGTCTCCCTGAGGTTAATCAGGGCAGGAGTCGGCCACATCCCTTGTGGGGCCACACAGCCTGGGATGCAGCTGCTCCTTCCCACCATGGCCGCCCCAAGGCACCCCGAGACAGCGGGTGTACAGGTAGATTTTCCCCGATGTTTAACCATGCAAAGCTCGTTCTTCACTGACAGCCTGTACACATACAGCGAAGGGGCCAGGTCTGGCTCAGTGACCACAGCCGGTCAAGCCCAGGACAGAGCCGCCTCTAAAGCAGCAGCAACAAGGATCCGGAGCAGAGCCCTGTGAACTGCAGGGAGCCGAGGTGGAGAAGGGATGGATGTCCCGGTGAAGGGCAGAGCAGTCCCGCACCTCCCCACGCAGGCAGTG
>NDGN011464764.1:0-11175 GCA_002564285.1 Tympanoctomys barrerae
AAAAAAAAAAAAAAAAAAAAAAAATAGGGAAAGAAAAGAGGTAGGAAGAGGAGAGTGAGTGATTTTTTCCTTATGGCTAACAGTAAACTGCACACACTCAAGTGGTCTTGAGTGAAGGTAAGTTATCTTACAGCTCTGTAAGTCAAGTCCTAAATCGGTTTCTTGAGGCTAAAACCAAGATGTGGGCAGAGACACAGGCCTCCTGGAGCATCTGGCACAGTGAGCTTCCTCGCCTTTTGCAGCTCCCAGAGGCTGCCCCAAGCCCTGGTTTGTGGGCCCCGCCATCTTCAAAGCCAGCAGTGGCTTCTAAGACTTTCTCACGCTGAGTCACCCTGGCTCTCCCAGTTCGGCCTCCCTCGGTCACTTGTAAGTGCCTTTGTAGTTACACTGGGCCCATGGAGAAGCCAGGCCCAACCATTCCGTGTGTCAGCTCCCTAGCAGTCCTAATGTCACCTGCAGCCTTAATTCCCCCTCACCGTGTAATGTAACACAGTCACAGGTTTTAGAGATTAGGAGCGTATTAGTCAGGGTCTTACTAGAGGAACAGATAGAATACAAGGAACAGATATGACGCAAGATGTACAAATGTGTAAGAAATTACCAGATTGGCTTACAAGGGCGTCTGTCCACCCAGGATTGAAGGATTCAGTCCCAAGGTCTGAAGCTCACTGCAGGGTTCCATGCAAGTCTCTATCAGCTGGCTGATGGATCTGTGACAGAAGGCTGAAGAATGATCTGTAACAGAAACTGAAGGATCCAAGCCCGAGGCCCAAGAGTCTCCCGGAAGCTGGGAGATGATGCCTAAGCTGTCTGTGAAGATGGAAGCTCCTCCGGGGAAGTGGGATTCCAAATCCTTCCTCAACTCCTTTACATACCCTTTTATGCTGAGTCACTCTGGGCGGCCCCCACGGCCCACGGTGTGGGACCACAAAGGTGATGCAGCCAAGTTGACACAATGTATGGACCACTACAGGATGCAGACATCTTGGCCAGTGGCATTATTCTGTGTGCCATAAAGTATTACAAAAAGAAAAAATGGGAAAGAAGACAAGTGGACAGAGGAAAAGGGATTAAAGAAATTAAATGGCAGTCCTGTTTGTCCTGGGATTAGAGGTCATTTCAGACAAGCACTAGTTGATGGCCTGGGAGGGTGGGTCAGAGCGTGGAGGATGTAGCAGACACCCTAGAAAAAGCAGTAAAAGAGCAACTGGTAGCTCTGGGAATGACCTTCAAGCTGACTTTCCAAGGCAGATTGGCCTTGGCATGTGGGCAGCCTGCTGTATCAGGAAGAGCCCTACACACAATGAGGCTGGCTTCTCTGCCACGATACCGGCAGAGGTAGGTAGTTCCTGGCTGTCGGGGCAGCTCCGCCACCCCCACGCGTGCATTTCTAAGTCCAGGGAGATTGTCTCAGTATTCCTCAACTTGTAGCTGGAGGAGAGGAGGAAAGGAACACGAAAGTCCTGACATGCCTTCTTCTTTGTTTCTTTTTGGTACTAGAAATCAAACTCAGGACCTTGTACCTGGCAGGCAGATACTATGGCATTGAGCTGTGTCCCCAGCCCCAAGCATTCCTTTTAAGAGAATGATCTAGAATGGAATTTCTCAACCTTTAAGACTATCAACATTTTGGGTTAAGTAATTCTTTTTTGTGAAGGGCTGTTCTTTGTTCTGTGTGTTTGGCACCTCTGGCTTCTGCCCACAAGATAACAGTAAAATCCCCCAGGTGTGACAATGAGGAATGTCTCTAGATGTTGTTAAGTGTCTCCTGGGAGGCAAAGTCACCCTCAGTTAAGAACCACTGATCTAGATAAAGCACACATTCCTTCCGGTTTCATACTGTTGCCCGGGAGTTAGCCTGGCAGCCGCATACCTGTCTAACACTTGGGATTATTTTGTTAGAAAGAAAGCAGAAACAACTGGTGACCTGCATCTGTCTCAGGAATTTGGGCTTTCGGAATTCTACCTTACATCTGAGACATCTGCCTGGAGCCCACAGCAGGGCTGTCCACAGAGGGTGGTCACCAGTGAGAGGACAGAGTCCTTGCTGCTTCATGGGCAGGGCTGTCTGAGGGGGTTGGGCTGTGCAGTGCTGGAGTCTGGCCTCCTGAGGGTGGGGCGAGGAGGGGGGCACTTCTGGAGCCACAGGCTTCTACTTCTATGCCACGCATCATGAGCTATAGCTTGACATGATGTGAGGGGCTCTGATCTGTACCATCTTGTTTTGTCCCCAGTGTGCCTAGAGTGATCTTGGGGACTCTAAGCTAGATTTATATGAGTAGCAGATTCAAAAGGTAGACAGAGCTGAGTTCTAAATCTGCTCCTGCCACTTACTGGCAGTGTGATTTCTTAGCATCTCAGCTCCCTTTTCTGTGTAATTAGGGGAGTGTCATCTCATACGAAGCTTGTTAGGGGGGCGGGGTTATACCAGTGCAGGTACAAATTCTCTGTGAGTGATCGTTATGCATATCTAAAATGTACCAATAAAACCTAATTAAAAAAAGTTTTTTGGGAAGATTGAATTAGGCAATATGTACAAAACACAGGGACCTCATAAGTACTTAATAGACCCATTCCTCAAATATTTGTTGAGTACCTGCTACGTTCTGGGACAGGTCCTCAGCAGTGCACGTGGTACATCATGCTCTCAGCGATTGCCAGGTGGTAGTTTCCGCTGTTGTTATTGTCATGCTGATTTGGGAAACAGCCCTTGGAGTGAGGAGGTGAGCCTGAGCCCACAGACCCTGGGACTGAGCGCGTTGGAAGCAGGCAGGTGGGTGATGTCAGGGAAGGGCTGGGGGCTGGCAGCCCTTGAGGAGCAGAGCAGCCAACGATGGGGGTGGATAATCTGGGGCTGGAGGGTCACATGTCTCTGGGAACTGGGAGGATGTGGAGTGAGGTGAGCTGTAGACCGAGAAGCTAAGGTCAGCCCGAAGAAGGAAGGCAGGAGGAACACAGGCTTGGTAGGCCCTGCTCCTTCAGCTCTGACTGGAGGAGCCCGAGGCCTGGCTCAGGTCAGAGGCGACTGCTGAGCCACGCCTCACCCTCCACCCCCAGGCCAAGCTGGCTGACAGGCAGGAAGGGAGAGCTCCAGGGCAACCCACTGGGAAATTTAGTGAAACGTGACAGCCCCTTGCCTCCCTGCTTTGCTCTCCATCCCTTCCCCAGCAGGCTGCTGAGGAGAGCAAGTTCAGGAGGCAAGATTGTCAAGGAGTCACTGAGTTAACGATGGCTCCAGGCGGTGCATCTCAGACTTTCCATCCACAGCTCACTCCGGGCAAAGCGAAAGACCTCACATGTTCCGATTTACTAAAATGGAAACCTTTCCTTCTAGAAGGCAACTGAAATTCCATGGTCAATCATGATAATTACTCCCTTGTGATCCCTTTGACACCTTTGTCCCTCTCATTTCTTTGTACTCTCTTGGCAAAACCACAGTCATGGTTCAATCCAGCTCTCCACTTACTCTGTGCTTGTTTTGGGGGAAAAACACAACCATAATGACGGATCTCACTTTCAGTTTGTGCCCACAATGTTCAGGGGAGACTTAGCTGCTTCCTGGCCATCACACTCTACGTCCCGAGGCCACTGCTCTCTGACTGTCCTAGCAAAGAATTTTATACCCTCACGCCTGTCTTCAGATCCCTCCAACTTCCTCCTAGGTCACTCCGGGCTGCTGACCCTGATTCCCTCTTCACCCAGGTGCCGCATCTCCCCCCATCCCAGAAGCATCTGCCCTCATGCCCTCTGCCTCCTCAACTGTAACAGGGAAGAATGTACCCCATAGTGCCACAGGGCCAAGCCTCTGCCTCCTCTCACCCATTTGAGGACATCGCTTCCGCAAACTTCAGCTTCCGCTTCTCTCATCTTCAGTGGTTTGTTCCCTCTCGAATCCCCATGAACACAGGGGATTGTTCCTGGGTGAGGGCAGCCCCACCTAGCAGTTGCTTAGGCTTGGTGCCCCCATCACTACCAACCTGGTTGGACCCTTCATCGTTTCTTATCTGGGTCACTGCAGTGGACCTCCACGCTTGTCTCTCTGTAGTCTATTCTCAAATTAGAGCTAGAGGGCATCTTTTATACTTAAATCAGATCATGTCATTCCTCCTCTCAAAGACTTTCACTGCCCCTCCCCACTTCCTAGAGCCCCACAGGATCTGCCAGCCCCTCCCCCTTCACTTCTTTGAACACATCTTCTGTTGGTGTCCCCTCCACTCCTGCTCCTGCGCCCTCTGTAGCTCCTCAACAGCTCCTCTTGGCCAATGTTGCTCTGTTTGTTCACCTGATTGTACTTCATCCACACAACCCCACCCCACAGTCCACTTCCCCACTTCCCCCACATCTTTGCTCAAATGTCACCATCTCAAGGAGAGCTGCCCTGATGCCCTATAGGCGACATCCTGCCTGCCTCCCTAGTTTCAACCTTCCTCATCCATCTACTTCTACTTTTTTTATCTTTTCCATAGTACTCTTTTTCATATCTTTCAATACATACTTATGTTAAAATGTTTGTTTCGTATGGGTACCTACCTCCCAATTGCATGTTAATTTCTTAAGACAGGGATTTTTGCTCATCGGTACATCCCAAGGACTTGAACCACAGCTGACACATAGTAGGGAAATGCTTGTTGGCTGATTACACAGAAAGCTATTCCTGCTAAGGAAACAGCTCAGTTAAAGATGTCTGCCCTCCATCCATCCTGCTATTTTGCCATCCATCCATCCATCCATCCATCCATCCATCCATCTACGTGTCTGTCTGTCACCTAGCCTTCTCACTCTGTAAGTGTGACTTCAGCCCCTGGTCAGCTTTGAACCTGTGCTTGGTTTGTGGGGAAAGGTGTCTACCCCACTATTAGAGAAGAGGAAAGGGATGGGGGAGGGAAGAGGAAAGAGGAAGAGGGGTAATGGGAGGAAATAGTCAAAGTATGTTATATACATGTATAAATGAGGGAGAAAGAGAGAGAGAGACAGACAGACAGAGACAGAGACAGACAGAGACCGGCAGAGAGAGAGAGAGAGAGAGAGAGAGAGAGAGAGACAGACAGACAGACAGACAGACAGAGGCAGAGACAGAGAGAGAGAATGGTGCCTACTGTAAAAGAATTTTCAGTCAGGTTAAACGTAAAAGCCTAGATGGAGTCTTCACTTGTTACTCTAAGTCAGAATTAAAGTGCTGCCACTGTCATTTATGGCCAGCGGGCCAGTAGCTCCTGTGAGGATCCTGAGGATCAGATCAGAGCTCCTGTGAGGATCCTGCTCACTGTGTATCCTGGGGATGCTGAGGATCTGCTGAGAGGAAGGGAAGTGGCCTCCGGCAGCCCTTGGAACCCTGCCGCCTAAACTGCAGGACCTGAGCCAGGAAAGGCACTTTCCTAGCCTGGTTCTTACTACTGCAGAAAGCCCAAATGCCAAAAGCATCTCCTCCTGGGCCTGAGGAAGCATCTACAAGCCTGAATCTGGCAAACCACCCTGTCCCTTAGGGCTGCCCCTCACCTTGGTTGGGAGAGTGAAGCCGGGAAAAGGGCAGTGAGAGCTGGGCATGCTCCAGCCCGAGCCTTCCTTTCACCTGACTCCATTACACAAAGGAAGGAAAACAGTGCTAATCCCACAGCCCCAAACGAGACTGCTCACAGCTGGCCAGCTCACCAAAACAAACCAACCAGACCTCCTGCAAAGAGCAGGCCAGAAGGAGCAAGACTTAGACCCTCTTGCTTCTCTTTGTTTTGTCCTCCAGTGAAGGTATGTGGTGACAGGAGGTGGTGACACACCAAACCACATCTGTGGGTGTTGTTGCATCTGGGGGTGGGATGGACTAAGGCATGCTGGGAAGGAAGGAGGCAGACTGGAAACCCAGCCCTCCACAGGCGCACATACCCTTCAGGGCACTCAGTGGCCAGGGCTCAGGGCTGCTAGCGAGCTGGCTCCAGGTGGAGGAAGGGCCTGGGGGAGGGGGCGCCTCTGCGTGACTTGACCTCTCCACATGGGGCTCTGGGCGGCCTGCTGCCCTGTGTAGCCATTCACACACGGACCAGAGTAGCTTACTGCTTAGGATATGCACTTCCTTGCCATTTTCTTCCTTTACATTCACACATTTTGGGTACCAAGGATTCATATTTATTACAGAAAGTGTGGGGAAATTAGGAGGAGTCACAATCACCCATAATTCCCCCTACCCCCAGGATGATGACAGAGGATCACGTAGCCGGCAGGCCTAGCCCTGTGGCACATATCCCTGTGTGCTTTGCAATGAGAGCCCATGGTGGGGGGAGGGGGCCTCTCCTGATTCCTTCCCCATCCCATTCTGAGCCTAACCATTTTCAGCCCCAGGAGTTTGGGGAGTGGAAAGGTAGGAGCAGTTTCTGTCAGGAAAGTCCGAGTTCTCAAAGCCACAAACTAGGGCAGGAATGCATGGGGGAGGGGGGGGCTGCCTTTGAGGGATGGAAAAGGGGACAACATGATGCTCCACCCATGGCCAGGAATGGGGCCTGTCAGGGAGCCCCAAGTTGCAGAGAGGTAAGACCCATTCTGGAAGCCCCTGAAGGATGAAAGGACACCTGAGGAGAAAGACTGTCTCAGGGGGACAGGCTGTGGATGCCTGAGCTCCTGCTCAAGAGCAGCCTGGTGCCTGCGGTGGCCTGTGTGCTCCAGCCCTGGGGTGTTGGTGGCCAGGAGGCTGGAGGCCAGCCTGTTTCTGGGCACCGTGCAAGAGTGTGCAGGCTCTAGTGACTCCAGGTAGGGGAAGTAGCCGCAGCCACACGCGAGAGTGAATTCCCACTGGCTCAGCAGGATGGAACTTGGAGTCAGATTTGAGCAGGTTGAAAGAAAATAATGACCTGATGTCTTGTGCATATCGAAGTATTCTTTCTACCGGCTGCACATGTCTACTTTGAACAAAAATGGACTGCCCTATTCTGTTACCTATTTATTTCACTCCTCACAATACCATGAATTTCCTTTTACTTGCTGCTACTCCTTGCGACCTGACCACACTCCACCATACGATGCATCACCCCACACTCCATCATCAGTCCAAATTCTTCCCAACCTACCCTCCCTCCAAGTTCAAAATTTCTAAAGGGCTGCGAAGATGAAGTGTCTTCAGCCTGCTAATGAGCATCAGTGGTCCTGGACGGCCCCTCAAATTTTGATTTTTCAGGGCTTGGTTCCTAAGAATGTTGGGGAATTTGGAGAACATTGCGCCCAGTGGTGACAGCAGCGTGCATCTCTGCAGTGTTGTGGGCTGGGCCGTGTTCTAAGCGCTGAGCAGATTGTCTGACTCGCTCTTCTCAGCAACCCGGGGAGGTGGGTACTATTTTTAACCTCCTTATAGATGGAGAAGCTAAAGTTCAGAGAGGGAGCCTGACTTCCAAGCCACACTGTAAGTGGGGGTGCTGGGACCAGAAGCCGGCAATCTGGCATCAGCACCCACTTAGCAAACCACCAATTGGTCTGCTTGGCTGAAGTTTGAACTAATTATTGGTAACAAGCAGTGTGTTTTCTTGATCTTTTTTTCCTAAAATTTGCTAGGTTATAGTTTGAGGCTTGAGGGGGAAGCAAAAAAAGAAAGGAGCAAAAGAAAGAAAATCTTTCTTTAGTTTTCCTCTAAAGAGCCCAAGAGAAGCTGGCTCTCTGGGCTAGTTGTTCCACCAGAGACTCTACTATGAGCAATTAATGAGCCACAGGTAACTGAGCTGCTCCTGGGTGCTGGGTCCCCTGTCCCCTCCCCCAGTAAACATGAGTGACTCTTCCTGCTGGGTCAGTCTGCCAACCTTGCTGATCCCATACAGTGATTTCCACTTGCACCCTTGTCTGTTGGAGTTAATGAATATCAAGAGCCCCTTGCTTGTGGCCAGGCCCAGAAATCTGTGGGCTATCACCAGCACGGTTAGTAGGTGGAAAGTTGTGGCAACTTCTCTCTTCAGGGGAAGGACTCCAACGGGAACATTTTGTCAACTTGCAGTTAAATATTCAAATTCATGGGCCAGTCTAAGCGTAAGAGAAAATAGGACTTTAGTCTTGTTTTCTCCATCTTACTTGAATTTTCACTAAAGGAGGGTCAGAAAGTACACACACACACACACACACACACACACACACTTTTTTTTTTAATCTTGCAGGTGTTAAGTCATCGTGATTATTGTCTGGCTTCCAGTTAGTGTGCTCTGCCAACCTCCCCACTCCCCCGCCCCAGTGAGACAACTGTGGCGGCCTTGTGGGACCCAGAGGTTCTCAGGTGCAGCCTCTTCTTCCCACTACCTAATGGTCACCTCCACCACTACCAAGCAAACCCACAAGGAGAAATGACAGAGCATCATTCATTCGAAGGGTAGAAAGCCTTCCCGTGAACGATGGGGAGGTGCAAGAGAAGAATGAAAAAGCCTCCCACGTGAACTGCCAGCTATCTACCCATGTGCTCGTTACTCAGAGGAGTTAGTGTGGCCCAGTGTGATGCTCCCAGTTCCAGCTGCAGTGCTCCTAAAACTCCGGTGATATCCTAAGTGACAGAGGTGTTAAGATCATCCTTCATTGTAATAGTTGGTCATTGCCCTTGATTCCTCACGTAGAGGCCCTAAGTCCTGTGGGATTTTCTGTGTGATAGGAGTGTTGTTTGTTCTAAGAAAGTGACACCAGGTTGGTCCCTGGTCATGTGCAGAAGCTTGGATCTTTCAGCTCTACTCCGCATCTTTTGAGGAAGGGAGAGGAGGTGGAGACTGCATCAGTACTCAGCCATGGATGAGTGGCAAAGTCTTTGTGAGCATCCCTGAGAGCTGGGACAGGAAGAGTTGCTAGTTGATGGCCGCATCCCTGTGCTAGCGGGTGGCGTGCCCTAGCCCAGCAAGCGAAAGGAAGCCTTGTACATCTGAGCCCTTACGTCCTTCTCACTTCAGGCAATGTCAGAACTAGTGAATGGAAGACACTCACTTGTTCTCTGCACAAAGCAGAGGAACTACTCATGGGGAAGAACTCCCATTCATTTGTTGTCAAAGCATTGAAAGTATGGAGAGAAATAATATGTTTTTCTTCTATAACCAGAAAGCCTCAAAACTTTTAATTTAGAGTTTTAAAAAAATCAGAGAAAGGCAGCAGGAGATTGGATTCTATGTTGTGTTTAAGGAAAGAGATAAAACCCATTAGGATGGTCACCATATTAAAGTGCTGTCCCCCCCCCCAGCAGACTCCCGGGCCTTGTGGGGTCCCTCCAAAGCTGCAGCCATCATCCACTCCCTGAAGCACTCTGCCTGCAGAGACGGGGCCATGATGGCTTTACGGTGGTTTTCAGCACACAAGTCCTCTGTACAACTTTGTGGAATTACTAGCATCGTTTATTTGCCAAATTGGATCTTGGAGCAGAAAAACGACCGTAGTGGAAAGACTGGTGCAGTCCAAATAAAATGCGAAGCTTAATTAATTATAAGGTACCAATGTGAATTTCGGAGCTTTGGCACATAGATGCTGCTTATGCAAGATTGCTCACCTTTGGGAAAAATGAATGAAGGGTATAGACAAGGTCTCTTCATTATCTTTGCAACTTCTATAAATCTAGAATTATTCTAAAATAAAAAGCTAAAAGACATTTGGTAGGATTTTCTCAGCACTAGCTGCTTAATCTGTCTGCCTGAATATGGTCTTTTCTTTCTACCCACATGTTTTTCTCTTAAGAAGCCTACTGTCCAGGCAGTTTCTCCCGAAGGCTTACTCCTGCAGGGGCAGTGAAGTAGACGTCCCTGGGGCAGAACTGGAGCCTACATTCCCCACAAACAGCACAAGGGGCCCTGACCTACTCATCCACATCAGGGGCTCAGGTGTGGCCCTGGGACAGTAGCACCTGGGAACCTGCATGAGGTGCCAGGCACTCAGAGACTCCAGGGGGTGGCCTGGGTTCTGTGCTTAGATGCGTAATGTTGGAGAACTCTGGAGACACCACTGCTGGGAATGCTGAGTGTGGACAGCCAGCAGCAGGGTCCCCGTAGCACTGTGGAAGGCTAGATGTTCCCAGTTCTCCATCCTTCTACCTGGCTGCCGTCCATCCTGGATAACTGCTGGTGGAAAACCCAAGGTGCAGGCTGAGAAGAATGACAACCATGAACGTAGCGCGAGCTGCTGTGCCAGGCACTCCCTGCAGGCCAGCTCAGCTCACTGAATCCACGTGACAATGGGGCAGTCAGCCAGGCCATCAGCTTGTCCCCGCGGTGAGGGAGCGGCAGGCTTGGAGGGGTTGTTGCACCCTGAGGCTAGGAGTAAACAGTACGGATGGTGGGGGGTGAGGGGGAGAAAGCAGGGATCACTGGGGCTGGGGCAGGGTAGGTGGAGCTGGCACGGTGGCGACAGCAGGGCAGTCTGTGCGAGGGCAGGGAACGTTAGTGCTGGAGAGGCTGGGAGAAGCTTTCTGCTCACCGTGCGTCCATGCGGCTCTCAGAGAGGCTGACTGGTAACACATCCGCCCCTAAAGGAGTTGATTAATGGCTGGTGTTAGTATCAGTACATCTGTAGAGAGACCTCTGTTGGCCAAGAGATGGGCCACACTTGGGTACTCAGGGGCCTGGAGAGCAGGCCAAGCCAACAGCAAAGCATGTGCGCTCTGAGTGCTTGTTAAAGACCTAGAAGGAAGGCGGTTGGGACACTGGCATCCAGCATGACCCAGACGGCTGGTAAATCCAGGAGCAGATCCAGGCAGCCACTGCTCCCCTATCAGGGAGGGACTTCACACAAAGCCAGGGGATAGACTACTATGGGAATACCACTCGATTCCGGGGGGACTAGGCGGCGTACCCAGAGCAAGGCTTCAGTGAATTGGACTCTCTGTAGGGGCGCGGGACAGAGGCTGCAGCTCAGGGAAGACCCGGGCCGAGTCCTGAGCGTAACATCGGAGCTGATAGCTTGGAGCTGGAATGTTCATCCAGAATCCCTCAGTAGCAGCAGCTGAGTCAAAAGAGATCGAAGTTTACGGCGTTGCTCACGGCCCTGCCAGGAAGGTCCCAGGACCTCAGGACCTCAGCATATCCTTTCCACAGCCAAGAAGTGACACAGTAATGACTTACAGAGAGGCAAGGGGGTGAGCTTATGACCCATGATGTGCCTTTGCCCATAAGCCCGAGCAGGGCCCAGCAGGCCACCTCTGCTGCCCTGCGCTACCCCAGACACCTGTCCGGCACGGGGAACTTCTCTGTGCCC
>NDGN011464773.1:0-11925 GCA_002564285.1 Tympanoctomys barrerae
TGTTTTTTTTGGCTTGCTTTGTTTTTGTGATGTGAGTATTTACCCTGATAAATTTCCCTCTTAAGGTAGCTTTCATTGTATCTTATAGGTTCTGGTAAGTTGTATCTGCATTTTCATTTGATTGTAAATATTGTCTAACTTTTTGTTTAATTTTATTCATGACCCATTGATTGTTCAGGAGGGTGTTATTTAATTTCCATGAGTTTATGGAGATTTTGTTGTTTCTTTTATCAATAATTTTCAGTTTTATAACATTATGGCCGGATAATATTCATGGGATAATTTCAATTCCTTTGCATTTACTTAAGCATATTCTATGGTCTGTTTTGGAGAACATCCCTTGTGCAGCTGAGAATGTATATTCTGATGCTATTGGGTGAAACACTCTGTAAGTATCTACTATGTCCATTTCTTCACAAGTTGGTTTAGTTCTATCATGTCTTTGCTAATTTTTTGCATGGTTGATTTATCTCTTTGTGACAGTGAGGTGTTAAGGTCCCCCACTGCAATTGTGTTATTGATCATTTGATTTTTCATGTCTGTTAAAATTTGCTTTATGTAGTTGGGTGCTGCTATATTTGGTGAACATATATTTAGGATTGTCATCTTTTCCTCTAACAACTATGTAGTGGCCTTCTTTGTCTCTTTTAATTATGCTTGGTTTGAAATTGACCTTGTCAACAACCAGAATAGCTATATTTTTCTGGGTTCCTGTTGCATGGAGTATTGTTTTCCATCCTTTGATTTCCATCCTTTAGAGTTGAATGTTTTTCTTGTATATAGCCTATTGTTGGAGTTTGTTTGTTTGTTTTTGATACAGGGTCTTGCTATGTAGTTTGGACTCATAGTGATCCTCCTCCTAATTCAGCCTCCCTAGTGGTTGGATTAGAGGCATGCACCACCACACCCAGTTTTGGATTTTGTTTCTTGATCTACTCTGCCAGTTTGCTTTTTTTGATTGGTGAATTGAGCCTATTTATATTGATGATCATAACCGATATGTATTAGCTTATATTTGCTATATTATTTACCTGCTGTAGATTCTCTACTTTTCCTTTCTGTTTATTTCTTCTGCTTGGTCGTTCCTTTTTGTTGTTGTTCTTCAGGTTGTTGTCATTTCTGTCTCTTTCTAGAATATCTGTCAATATTCGTTGTAGGGTTGCTTTGGTTGTCATGAATTTCTTCAGTTGTTCTTTGTCGTGGATATATCTTATCTGTTCATTAAATTTGATAGATAATTTGCAGAGTACATCAATCTGAGTTAGAAGTTGTTTTCTTTCAGGACCTAAAATACTTCACTTGAAGCTCTTTTGATTTGATGGTTTGTGTTGAGAAATCTGCTGTGATTCTGATGGGCTTTTCATTATACATGATTGATTTCTTTAACAACTTTTAATATTCTCTTTTGGTGAATTTCTGGGACCTTAAATATTATGTGTCTAGGTATAGATTTATTTTGACTATGGCTAATTGGAGTTCTTTATGACTCATTTACTGTATGTCAGATTCTTTTACAATAGTTGGGAAATTTTCTGCTACTACTTCTGCAAATAAGCTTTTTATGTCATTTGTGCTAATTCCTGCTTCATGACATCTATTAGTCTCATATTGCTTTTCTCTGCATCGCTTTGAATTGTTATTTCCTTGTTCCTTGTTATTTTTAAGAGATATTTCTTTGCATATTCATTGGCTGCAGTGCTATCTTCAAGGTTGGAAATTCTACCCTCAGGTTCACTGAAGCTGTTTTACCAGCTTTCAATGGAATTCTTAATTTCCTGGATATATGTTTGAATCTGTTTCATGCGTTCTAATTCTTTCCTGTATTGTTGTTAAATGTTCCCATCATTTTTTGTATTCTCTATTTTTTAACCTATGCTTTCTTTAGATGTACTGAGCAATATTTTCATGATTGTTGTTACCTTTTTTTAACCTGAGAGATAATTTCTGATCTGATATTTTCTTTTTTTTTTTTTGCGGAACCAGGGATTGAACGCAGGCTCTTGCACTTGCCAGAGAAGTGCTTATTCCACTGAGCCATCTCCCCGGCCCCTGATATTTTCTATAGCCTGATGCAGTTTCTTTATCTCAGTTGCTGTCATTTTAGAAATTTCAGGTGTGTGACTTCCATGTACTTCTATGACCTTATCTCCTGGACTTGTTCTGGATGGGTTGGAGGTCTGAATTTGCATTTTTTCCCTTCATTTTGACATTTTTGAAGTTCACAATGTCCACCTGGACTCAGACCAATGGGAAGGTAGGGCACAGGTCAGCAAGGATCCCATGACAGTAGGGGGGCAGGGTATGCTTGGCAAAGCTCCCACTATGTGGGGTTCAGGGTAGCTTCTGCCATGGTAAAGGGTGGGGGTGAGCCGCTGCTCAGGAAGGCTCCAAAGATTGTGGGGGTGGGTTGGAGTTCAGCAAAGCTCATGAGACTGTTGGTGAGGGCGGGGTGGAACTCCTCAGGTCCCTGTAGCTGCCAGTGTCCACCCACCTTCTGCAGTGGTACGATAGGGATATTTAGGTCTTTGATCCATTTTGCTTTTAATTTAGTACATGGTGAGAGGTAGGTTCATCTTCTACATGTATGTAGTCAGTTTTCTCAATACTATTTAAAAAAGAGACTATCTTTCTTCCAATGTTTTTGGCCCCTTTGTCAAAGATCAGATAGTTGAATGGGCCTGCAGTTGTTACCGCATCCTTTATTTTGTTCCATTGATCCACATGTCTGTTTTTGTGTCAGTCACGATTTTGTTTTTATCACAGTATCTTTGTGCTTTACTTGAAAATTGGGTTTGTGATGCCTCCTGTTTTGCTGATTGAGATTATGTTAAATATATTGATCCACTTTTGGAGGATGGCTATTTTGATAATATTGGCTCTGTTTATCCAAGATCAGGGGGGCATCTCTATTTTCTGATGTCCTCTTTTATTTCCTTTTAGAGTACTGTAATTTTTATTGCAGATTAATTTTTATTCTTCAGGATAGCTGTTAAGTATTTTATTTTTTATACTAGTGAGAATGGTACTAATTTCCTAATTTCTTTCTTGGTGAGTTCATTATTAGGATACAGCAATGATATTGATTTTCACGTGTTGATTTTATATTTAACTATATAGCTGAATTTGGTTACATAGTCTTTTAATGGAATCCTTTTGATCGATCTCCTATGTGAAGGATTATGTTGTCTACAAATAGTGACAATTTGACCTTCTCTTTATCTTACTTCTTTTTTGTTCAATTGCTCTGGTTAATGATTTGAGTACTATATTGAACAGCAGTTGTAAAAATGAATGTATTTGTTCTGCTTTTGATTTTAGATGGAAAGTTTTCAGCTTTCCCTCCATTTAATGACAGGTTGATGCTGCTAGTTTCTCACAAATGATTTTTATCAGATTCAGATTCAGATAAGGTTCTTCTATAGCTATTTTCTTTAGTTTTTTAAAATCATGAATAGATACTATATTTTTAAAAAGGCCTTTTTCTCTTTTGTATCTACTAACATGATCATTTGATTTTTGTCCTTGTTTCTGTTTGTATGATGCATTTATTGTTTTTCATATGTTGAACCATCCTTGCATTCTTAGCATGAATCCCGCTTGGTTATGATGTTTGACCTTTTCAATGACTTGTTGCTGTTTTCCAGTACCTTATTGATTGTGGAGGACCACCTGGGTGACTTTCCTTAAAAGAGGAGTAATTGTCTCCATTTAGAAGAAGAGTAGTTCTCTTCAAATGGGGTTTGGCTGAGCCTGACCCTATTTCCATGTATTGATATGTACAGAGCTGGTTAGGATTTTTCTTTACCTCTAAAATTGGCATTAAGCAATGCATATCAGTCTAGCTGAGGTACTGGTGGTAGTCTTTGAAAATGGCAAGCATGTTTTCCCAAATCCACCACCTGTTGCTCCCTGGTGTGAGCTGGGTGAAGAGCCAGTGTTCCACACTGTCAGCTGGGGTTGGGCCTCAAGATAGAGGCTATGACCTCCTGGGGTTTGAAAGAATACACATCAGAGCTGAAGCACTGACCTCAAAATATGATTCTATCTCAAATGTGTGATGCATATTACTCTTTTGCATATCTTTCTCTCAGCATATCTCAGAGTTAAATGCTGGCCTCCTTCCTAACCCAGCTTATGACATTCATTTACTTCCTGCCATTCTCACAGTCACTCATCCTCAAGCCACCCTTTTATTCATGAGTGATAAAACTTGGGTTTGGCCTTGGGTGGAGGCCTTTGTTCCAGATAGCCCAGCATCATGACTAGATTTAGGACCTCTTGACTCTCCATAACTACAAATATGTCTTAGAGTTTTTATTCTTGCCATGGCTTACACTGGGTGTGGTAGATTAGAATTAACTTGATGGGATTCCAATAATTTATCCATGGGATTGCAAAATAAACTTTCGGGACTGAGAGGAGGACCAGAAAGGGCTCTTTATAATTGATGATTTTTTGTAATCAGGATAATTCATGAATGATTTGGGGAGTATTTCTTCTTTCACTTTTAAAAAATAGTTTGAAGAGAATTGACATTAGATCTTCTCTGAAATTCTTGTAGAATTGAGTGGTGAATCCATCTGGGCTTTTTTTTCTTTTAGTTGGCAAATTTTTAAAAATTACTGCCCTGGTTTTATTGACTGTTATTGTATTATTCATGATTTTTATATCTTCCTGATTCAACTTTGGTAATTTATATGTATCTAGGAATATATCTGTGTCTTCTGAATTTTCTAATTTATCAGAGCTAATGTTTTCATAGTAGTTACAAATGATGTTCTGGGTTTCAGTGTAGTCTTATTTTGATTTTGTGTTTTTTATTTTTAATTGTATTGATTTGGTTTAATTCTATCTTTTTGGTATGATTGGCTAAGAATTTGTCCATTTTGTTTATTCTTTCAAAGAACCAGATTTTTGATTCATTGGGTCTGTATATTTTTTGGTTCTAAATTCATTACTTCCTACTCTGATCTTTGTAATTTTCTTCCTTTGTACTGGCTTTTTTTTTTTTTTTCACAGCACTGAGTATTGAACTCAGGATGCTGTGCTTGCCAGTTGTACTGGCTTTGGATTTGGATGGCTCTTGCTTTTCTAGGACCAAGTGGTGCATCACTAAGTTATTTACTTGGGCTTTCTGTATGTTTCTGATGCAGGCATTTTCTGTTAGGACTGCCTTCTTTGTGTCCCATGGGTTCTGGTATATCATACTGGCATTGTCATCTGATTTTAGGAACTAATTTATTAATTTGATTTTTATGTGACTGATTACTTAATAATGTATTAATCTCCACATTTGCATAATTTCTGTGGTTTCTTTTGCCATTGATTACTGGTTTCATTGTCCTATGATCTGATAATATACATGGGATAATTTCAATTGTTTTGTATTTACCTAAACATGTTTTGTGGCCTAACATGTGGTCTGCTTCAGACAAAGTTCCATGTGCTGTTGAGTGTAATACGTATTCTGTTGTTATTGGGAGGAACACTGTGGCTGTTAAGTCCATTTGTTTGATGGTATTGTTCAGCTCTGATTTTATTCTGAGGAAGGGTCTCCCTAAGTTGCTAAATAGGCCAGGGATGTCTTGAACTTCTGATTCTCCTGCCTCCCACCCTGTAGAGATTACAGGGTTTTGCCACTTGAGCTAGTGTTTCATCCATTTGTACCTCTGGCTGCGTTGTGGGATTTCTTCAATGACTTTTTTTCATTTTACTAATTCACTCAGTGGTCAGTGTAGAGATTTTTGTTGTTTTTTAGTTTTAAAATTTAAGCACTATATTTTTCTCCCTGCCCCCCGCCCAAAAAAAAAAAAACCACAAACCATTTAGGCATCTACTGGTTTTGGTTTTATTTTCTGTTGTTTTGAAATGAGACACAAAGGTCAACTCTTCTTGGACTGATCCCTTCTTGATAGGCCTCCCAGAAACAGCCTCTGTGGGGATCTGTAGGAATTGGCCCCATGCCAATGGCAATAGATTTGGTCAATAGCAAGGACTGCATACCAGCCCTACACTCTTATTCCTGTGTTCTATCTGGAGGAGGGAGCTGATGCTTCTTTTGCTACATGTCCCTGTCATGAGGTTGCTAAGTTACAGAGCTGCAATCACAACACAAGGTGTGGCTGTTAGTATTGAGTCATGGGAGAATCTTTGTACTATTTCCTACCAAGAACACATAGCTCAGTTCGGCCACCTTATGCTGTCATTGCGACGCAGCCTCTGATTACTCCAGGAAGAGGCTGACATGTCCCTGGCTGATAGCTTCAAAGGTCCCCAGTTTGACAGGCAGCCTCTTTTTCTTACAATCTTTTCCAACTCTCTGGGCTTCCCTAGGAGAAAAGGGTCACGGGATACATAAATGTATTCTGGATCCACTCTGAGTTCTGGTGGAGGGTGCTGCTGCAGCAGGCAAGGTGCATGTGGCCATTTGTCTCTGTTTGAGTGACACACCGTTCCTGCACTTATCTCTTGTATATCCTCAATCTTCGTACGTATATTTGCTGTACTACTTTTTAAAGCTAATTTAATCTAGTTGATTCAATTCAGGTTGTTGATGTTGCTGGCTGTAGGATTCTTCTTGTGTTTTTAAATTTTTTATTTATAGGCTGATTGGCAGTGGGAAGTGTTTGGATTTTCTTTTTTTTTCTTTCCTATCCTATATGTTCACTTCCACCTGCCTAACAGTTGCCTCCTGAACCCTTGGGCTCTTGAGCCCTTGGTCTGGAGCATGGCTTTGTGGTGGTGAACGGAGACTGCAGATTCTGGAGCTGGCACAGGGAAGGGCTGGCTCGCTTCCTGGAAGAGAGCCTTTGTCCTCCCTCTCCCCCACCTGCGCGTGGCTCCTAAGCCCAGGCGTCAGTTCTTTCAGCTTCCGGTCCACCCTGGGGGTGACTCTGTTGCATGGGGTGGGGGAAGCCGAGCTGCTCTGCTCTGAGCAGCCTGCTGGGAGCATAACTCAGCCTGAGCAGTCAAACAGAGGGACGATGTTTAACGAAGGCAAGACACTTTATTTGTAAAGAGGAAAAGGAACAGGGAGAAAGGAAAAGGTACACAGCTACCTTGCTAAGAAAGAATGAGGGCAGGGGGCCCCAGAAAGATGGAGGACCCCTAGGCCCTTTGCTCTTAGCTATTTTTAGGGGATTTGGTGAGTGCTTCTTTCCCTTCTTTCCTGGTACTCGCCATAACTGAACTGGCTTCCGGGCACCTCTGGCTAATGTCATTGCTTCCAGTGGCCTACAGGCAGCTTCTTTCTGCCTTTGTTCTTTAAAAAATTAAAAAAAAATATATATATATATATATATATATTTGGTTGTTACAGGGTTTCATTNTCTGCCTTTGTTCTTTAAAAAATTTAAAAAAAAAAAAAATATATATATATATATATATATATATATATATTTGGTTGTTACAGGGTTTCATTATGCAGCTTGAACACATAGTGATCCTCCTGCTTTCAGCCTCCCTAGCGCTGGGTTATAGGCATAGGCTGCCACATGGGACTCTGGCCAGCTCAGTCCACCCTAGGGGTGGGGCTGGCATGGCATGTGGTGCTGGGGATGGTACCTTGGTCCCAGCACTTTCCTAAGCTCCCCTAAGTAGGCGCTTTAGTCAGCAGAGCTGCCTCGCCAGCCCCTGCTGCCTTTGTCCTTGACCTACCTTTTAAGGCCTTATCTTTGGGGTGGGTGGCTGACTGGCAAGGGCATGCCTCATTCTTGGCATCTCTTAGAGTATATGTCTTAATGCAGCCAGGCCCCCTTGCTTCCCTATATTTTATTGGGGATGGGGGGTGGTTTATCATGTATGCACGTTGCTTTCTTTCTGTGTCCTATCAGCACTTTTTTTTTTTTAATCTCTTGGCGTAAGTTCCATGGTCATTATGTGCCACCCCTTTTTATTTTTATTTTTATTGTTTAAAGAGAACAAAAAATAGTAAAAAAAAAAAATAGAAATGATGCAGAATTTCACTAAGCAAAAGGATAAGGGTTTCAACAAGGGTTGTTACTTGCACATTGTGGTCTTCAAATTAGCTGTTTGGATTATATGTAAGCATGTAAATTGGTCATAAATTAGAAAAATTACAAAAGAGACAAAAATTTAACTATTAAAAAAGTTTAAGCATTAATGCTCCTTTCATTAGACTACCAGAAATCAACAGTACAATTTTGCAAGCTATCCTGTGTTTATACCTATATGTTTCTTTTTCTTTTCCTTCTTTTCTCTCTTCCCTCAGTTCAGATGTTCCTACCCTTTGAACAGTTTCTTTCATAGTATTTATTGTCTTTCAGATCTTATTTACTCTTTTATGTTCTCACACTAAGAAGACAATATAATGTTTACACAAGTGAGTCTGATTTATTTCACTGATGAGAACGGTCTCTAGTTGCATCCATTTATCTATGAAAGCGTTGAGCTTATCTTTTTCATAACTGAGTAAAGTCCATTACATAAAAACACCACATCTTTTTAAATCCATTCCTCAGTTGATAGGCATTTGTGTTGTTTCCAGGATTTATCTAAAACAAATTGTGCTGCTATAAACATGGGTGCACATATGACGCTGTGGTATGATGTTTTCAGTTCTTCTGGAAAAATACCCAGGAGGGGAATAGCTAGGTTGAATGGGACCTCTGATCCTAGTGTTTTGAGAAGTCTCCACACTGATTCCCACAGTGGTTCTACCAGTCTACACTTGAACCAAAAGTGGAGAAGGGCTCCTTTTCCCCGACAGTCCCTCCAGCATTTGTTATTGGTTGGCTTCTTGATGACAGCCATTCTTTCTGGGATGAGACGGAATCTCAGTGTTGTTTTAATTTGCACTTCTCAAATGACTAATGATGTTGAACATTTTTCATATGTTTATTTCCCATTTGTATTTCTTCATCTGAGAAGTGTATCTTCATTTCAAATGCTCATTTTTTAAATTGGATCTTTGAATTGTGGATGTGTCCTCCTTTTTAAATCTGTTTTTCCCCATCTTTTTCTATCCCCATCATTGATTTGCTTCCCGGGAGAATTTGTCTAATAAAGTTTATTTTTACTCTTTCTAGTCAGGATTAGCTAGAAGACCTAAGGAGGCGCCTATTTTATTTTCTTGGCTACCAGCTCCTGTCCCTACCACTCCACCTAGGGCTGACTTTAATATGGAGTGCTTTGGATCTTGCACTTTTTGTTACAGCTGTTATCAAAACTGGACTTCTGAATACAGTTACCAGCTTCCAGAGCAGCTTGGGGTCTCTCTTTTATTCTGATCCAAAGATGAAAATGTGTGTGTGTGTGTGTGTGTGTGTGTGTGTGTGTGTGTGTTTATATGTCTATATGTCTATCTCAAGGTTACTAGGTAACAGCGAGGGCAGTAGGATGGGGCTGATACATTTGACAAATTTCACCATAGAAAACATAAACTATGATAGTTATAGGAGATATATAACTCAGTACTGTGGAGTTAAAGGTTAGTATATTGGGGAAAAGATTGAATTATTTTATATGACATTTCCACTGGCTGGATCTGTTAGGAAAAACTGTATTTTCTCTGAGCCTGTTATCTTTCTTCCTGGTGGTTGCAGCTACAGGCCTGGCTTTGAGAGCTAGATGCGGGCTGGGTTTCATCCTCTGCCTCTAAGTCTTATCAAAGGCCTCAATTTCTAGTAGCCATGAGGGGAGCTACTGTAGTTCTTTAATGATGGCCTCACCAGCTGGAAAAAAATTGACAAGGATCTTCCTTCTAAGTGGACGCATCAGCAGCAGGCAACTTGAAAATACATGGTCCTTTGCAGGAACACCTATTCTTTGGGATGTCTCATATTTTCCAACAGGGTTGGACACAAGGATTGGAGGTAAAAATGACTGTAAATGACTTTGGGGTTTGTGGTTGGCAGAATAATGGTTTTCTGATCAGCAGACCTTAGAGTAGATGTTAACCAGGTGAGCCTAATGTAATCACTGGTGCTGGACCCTGCCGAGGTTACAGGGCAGTTTATTTGTATCTGTCAGATAACTAAGGAAGAGGGCCAAGAGTTCGGGCCATGTATTGTGAGAGAGACTTCACCTCTGTCTCTAAAGATCAAAGGGGGCTTGAGAAAAACAGCAAGGAACCTATAAAGGCAAACTCACTGGATCAACTGTGGGTTTCTTAGCACAGGACTTAACAGGCAGGAGACCTTGGTCTGAAGTTTTCCAAGTCCTAAAAAAATTGTCCACTCAGACTTTTCTGTGCCGTAAAACTAGCTGCCAAAATTCACAAAGATGTAGACCTTCCATGATAACTTGAAATACATAACCACTAAACCAGCGTTGCAGAAAAAACTTCAGGGAGTCGAGGACAGAGACAGAGAGGCCATTGGCACCATAGAGCCCATAGGGAAGTGCACGTCTAAGTGGGAGAGCAGCTAAACTCAAGGAAAAAATAAAGGAAGCAGCACTGGAAAAATAATGCGGATGCAATGATAGGATTCAGCAAGCATTTTACAGTAACATTAGCTCACTAATGTTCAGCTCTCAACTATACAAGCAAAGATACGGACTGGGAGATTGGATAAAAAGCAAAATGCAACCACAAGACATGCTTCATCCAACAGGAAGTGAAAAGCATAGAAAACTTTACTCCTTTTAGCTGGAGCCCCAAACAAACAGGAGTAGCTATCTTACTTTTGGACACAGCAGATGTCAAGCCAGAAGTGCTAAGAGGAGACAGGGGTGACCACTACATACTGGTAAAGGGAACAAATCAACAGGAAAAGATAACAGTTGTAAATATGTACACATCTAATGTTGGTACATCCAATTTTACAAAATAAAACTACTAGTTTTAAAGAAATGGGAACCCTTCTCCACTGTTGGTGGGAGTACAGACTGGTGCACCCACTGTGGAAATCAGTGTGGAGATTCCTTAAGAAAACTAGAATTATAGGTCCCATTCAACCTAATTATTCCCCTTCTTGGTATCTTCCGGAAGAATTCAAAACATTGTACCACAGCAATTCATGTGCACCCATGCTTATCGCAGTGTAATAGTAGTAGCAAAATCTTGGAATAACCCAAATGCTTATCAATCAAGGAATGGATAAGAAAGCTGTGGTCTTTTTATACATAGGAGTACTACTCAGCCATAAAGAAAGACAAACTGGAGACTTTTATAGGTAAATGGATGCAACCTGAGACCATGCTCATAACTGAAATAAACCAGATGCAAATGTGTAAACATATTGTCTCCCTAGTGTGAGAGGCTGAAAGAATAAAGATCCAAAATGTACAATAGATACTGTGAAATGGAAGCAACTGTTCAAAAAGAAAGAGAAACTGGGATGGGGGAAAGGACAAAAGAAGGAAGGGAAAAGGAAAAAAAAGTATTTTATGCAAGAGAGTTAAGATAGTTATACTACTAGTTTCTCTTAGTTCATTGAAAAGAAAGGTGCATGGTAATATTGTTTGGTCAACTTTTCAAGCCTGTATCTTGTATTATGCTTATATCAAGTACTTTGACGATAACAATACACAATGGATTGATCATTGTTACTCTCCTCTTAGCTTGCTTTGAAATATGATCATAGTTGTGGGCCTCAACACTGTCACAATTAGACAGGTCAACCAAAATAAAAAAATCAACAAAGAACATCAGAGTTAAGCCACACCATTAAACGAATGGACTTAACAGATACCTACAGAGTATTGCATCCAAAAACAGAATAGATGTGTTTCTGAACAGTGCATAGAACTGTTTTCAAAATAGACTGTGACTTAGACCATAATGTATACTAAATACAAAAGAATCAAAATATTCCCCAGAATACTGTCAGGTCATAGTGTCACAATGCATCACAATTCTCTCTCACATATCCTCTATGGCTGGTTCAGTCTTCCTGTGCACCTGGCTGCTTGTTGTTTCTGTGGTGGCCTGTCCTGTGTGCAAGACATAGTGTCACTTTTCTT
>NDGN011464774.1:0-13367 GCA_002564285.1 Tympanoctomys barrerae
CAGAGCTGGAGGCAATCTGGAGCCTAAAAAAAAAAAAAAAAACCCTTGTGCATTTTTTCGATTTCCCCCATACCCAAAAGAAAGAATCTTTGTTCAGGTATCAACTTCCTTCCTCATAGCCATGTACTGCAGGAGACAGGACCTCTATCCTCCGCTCCCAACTATTCTAAACTAACCATGATAACCACACTCATCTTACCAGTAGCACGTTTAGTAATGGACATGTAACCAAATGCTGACTGATAAAATTGGGGAAGTCTTCTGGGGGGTCCTAAGAAAGGAGCACAAGACAAGCAGAGAGTTCCTCTCCTTTCTCTGGAGGTTACAATGTCTGGATGGGATGGATGCACACAATGGCAACAATCATCTTCCACCAGCCTCACTGTTGAAGCAGCACATGAAGAAACACAGATAAGAGATCAAGCCCATACAGACTAGCAGGAGCCTCTATTATCACTAGATTTCTTATTGCATAAGATAAAATATTTCTTGTTTTTATGGTCTTTTTCCTTTTGGATGCAGTCAAAGCCTTTTAACTGATATTGCGAACTACTCACTCTTCAGGATAGATGGAATTAACCAGTATAGAACTCCCAAGTTTCTGTATTTCCTCTGATATAACACAGGCCAATGTTGATAGATAATACAGTACAGACTACTAAACCCTCATTTCGCTCAATTCTGCAAAGGTACTTTAAATGTGGATTGCTGAATTGTTGTCCTTTAGTAGAAATCTAAGGGTTTACTACATTGTTGCCTTTTCCATTGTTTCAACCTGTTTAGACACTAACAATCACATCTTTTAAGTGAAATAATAAAGGAAGATGAAAAGTCACTATTCACAAATCAATAGAGCCATGAAGAGAGGGAAAACAGAAAAATAAAAGAGGTGAGCGATGGTGATTTCTGTCCAGTACTAACTGCACCACTATACTAGTAAAATCTTGGATCAATCACACACAATCTGATTCCTACCTCATGCATTTGTTCAATACTAAGAACTCTCACTTCTGGCATTAAAACTTTATGATTTAGGAACTTCCCTGACAGAACTCATGGCTCAAGATTCATCTCTTGCTTGAAATATAAAATTAGAAAAGAAAAAAAAAAACCTTGTCAAATCAGTTTATGGTCTATTAATCAGTACCAAGATTTATTTCAAATCAACAAAACACTTATTATCACTCAAGAAACAGCTTTGTTATACTTAGGTTCTCAGCACCTGAGAACCTAAAAATATTCTTTCTTCTTTGCACATGTGATTAAATCTGCCTCGTCTAGACCTTTCCTATCTGCTTCTCCTGCCCCACAGATTACTCATCCTTCTGACCACTCAACTTCCTCAAAAATGTTTTCTTTGCAGCACATTCATACATTTGCATATGTACTCTATCCATTTCCCCTCCAAGGCAACCCTGCTGCTTCCTGTCATGGCTCATAATTCCATTTCTTGGGATCTTTTTGTCTCTTTACCAGTGTGTCCCCTACTAGATGATCAACCCTGTGAGACGGGCTCCCACTCCCCCAGAAAAGAATGAAGATCATGGGTGGCCATCAATCTTTCAAAGGTGTTGTAAAGACATGAAAAACACTGAAAATACTATACTACCTAAGAAAGTAGTTCACAAAACTACATATTGTGCTGAGCACCACAGCACTCACCTGTAATCCCAGCTACTACAGAGGCTGAGACAAGAGGACTGCAAGAGATAGGCCAGTCTGGAAAACATGGCAAAAACCCTATACCATTTAAGTGGAAAGATTTCAAAATTCAAAATACATACATTTATATAGGTACATAAAAGATTACAAAGGAAATACGTCAAGGTATTAACAACAATGGTAAAGTTATACTTTCTTTGCATGAAGATTCCAGGAATAGAAAAACAGTATGTGGCAAAAGGTAGAAAGCCACATTTGTAGGGTGAAAAATGTATGAATTTTTTTTTTCGTTTATGTATTTGGTACAGGGTTGCACTACATAGCTCAGACTCATAGTGATTCTCCTGTTTTCAGCCTCCCCAGTGCTGAGATTACAGAAGTGCCATCACCACACCCACACTGGGTTGCAGGTTCAGTGCACCCTAGGGGTGACCGGGGACTGAAAAAATGTGACTATCAAACAAATGGATTCAATAGCTATGATTTGATAACTACAACAGAACACTGATTATTAGGATGTTATATTTGTTAATATGCCAGCCAGCTCACATTACAGTCACACCCCATTTAACTTTAATAGAACACAAGTGTGGAATGAAAAAAACATTAGCCTAAGACAGTGATGGAGAATCTTCTAGAGTTTTCAACATTAACAAGTTAGATAATTCTGATATAAAGATGAATTTGAAACTACCAGCCCAGGATAAATCCAGAATTTAGAGAAGAGGTTCCTTTTTAGTTAAGGTTTTAGACAAAACAGGAATCTAAGAAGTAGAGATATAAACAGTAACAGAGTCTGCCAATAGCAGCTGCCTACCACAAATCAACAAACAATCATAAAATGCACACTGTGGAAAAATCCACTCATCAAGCTTTTAGTCTGTTCAACCACACACATAATTCAAATACCGAGGGCAGTAACAAATCTTAAGAGTGGCACCTTACCTACTTAGAACTCAGCTTTGGCCTATTTGCCTTTCCACTCAAACACAGCAAAGAAAAAAGAAAACAGAAAGTTCACTGCAGAGAAAATAAAAACCAGGCCTGTCAGGGGGTTAGGGAGGTGGCTCGGTGATAGTGCACTTGCCTGGCAAATATAAGGCCCTAGACTGGATTCCCAGCACACAAACCAAAAATCAGCAACAAAACCTCCACATGTCTCACAACTCAGGCTCTATAACCAAAACACACAAAACAACCCCTTAAGTCTCGTGAGAACATATTACCTCCTTTTTCCTACATCCTTTTAATGAGCTCAGCGGACTACCAAAACCCAGAATGGGTTAGATCTGCAAATTAAGAGGGAAAGGGAAGATACACTCAAGGAGATACACTCAAGAAAACTATAGAAATTTAGCTATATATTAAGTGAAATTATTAGGTGTGGAACAAAACATTACAGACATCTCAATAAATATACACAAAAAATATAATCATTAAGATCTAAGGCATTAAGAAAAAAATTAAATCACATCTTTATATCCTGCTCAAAGATGCAAAAATAAGAAAGCATCGATATCTGAGTATCCTCAATGTATTAAGAACAATAAGCAACCCATCTATTATCCCATTTGATGGAATAACATTGTTATGTAAGAATCAGTCCTATTTTAAAACAAGGCCATGAAGGCTCCAAAAACTGAAGTTAATTAAGTAATATAGGACATGGTACAGACTTGTTTAAGTCAATGTACCTGAAACACTTCCTTTGCTCCTTATTTTACACTGTGCTGGTACTTGCTAAATAATTTTGGTTGGAAGTAAGTGTGTATGTGTATGTGTGTATTTTGGGGGGTGTGATTTTATACAGCCCTCTGGAAAACAATCGTATAGAACGGTACTTTTCAAGGTGCTTTTCCAATGTAATAGCCTTTTCTTCCAAATGAAAAAATTCCTTGGAACTCCATTACTAGGCTGAAGTAGAACTGCTCCGGTGAAGGCAATAGGAAGTCCTGCTTCCCTACTACCTTGAATCCATGCCTGCTCTATAGGGAACTTATTAACCAGCAATACAAAGCTATAGTAAGCACCACAATGTTGCAAAGAGTTTGGGAGTACAGTAAAAGTGCTGCCACAGTGAGCAGCCCCATCATAAGACTGCTCAAGACACAGGGTGCCACTAAAATGTGTTCCTCTCATCAAACAGCAGTAGGTTTCACATTTCTTAGTTCTATAAATCTTTTAAAGGAAAAAAGAAAGAAGGGCCGGCCAGATAGCTCCGCGGACTAAAGTGCCTGCTTAGGCGGCTCGGGGATGGGGGCTTGATCCCCGGCGTGCCATGCTGGTGCCGGCCCGCCCCGAGGGTGCACTGAGAGGGTGAATAAGACAGGCTTAGCGGCTGTAATCCCAGTGCTTGGGAGGCTGAAAACACATGGATCACTATGAGTCTGATCTATGTAGTGAGACCCTATAGACCTTGTACTAAATACATAAAAAATAAATAAAACTAAGGAAAAAAGAGAGAGGGCCACCATTTCACAAAGACCTCAAAGATATTCTAGTGTTTTTTCCTAAGAGTACTGGTAATTTCATTTTCCTATTTCCCCAAAAACTGGAGTAACAAAAGAAAAATCAGTTGTATAAATCAATATATAAATATAATATAAAGTATAATAAAATAGAATACATAAAAAGCATACATAAAATATAGTAAACGCATAGTTCAACCAGGAATCAAGAATACAGAAATACTATCATTTATTTACTCATTTGGTACAGAAGCAAAAACATTCTAGTCTTAATCCCAAGGAATATATCTTTGCAGGCAAGACTTTGCTTTGCCCTCAGGACTTGGAGACTAGAGGGAAGGCATAAATATAAATTAATGCAATAGATTTAACTGCTAGGAAAAATTCATCATGACTGTACTCACTTGTCTAGAGATTTCCTTGAGGGTTTTTCTTAAAGGTTTTTTTATTAACCACAAACAATTTTGGGATGGATGGCAGAATCTAGATAACTCAACTACATATCAAGGACTATAATAAACGTAAAATGACACAGACAACTATAAAAGGCAGAACTGAAACATGACCAATGATAAGGGCCATGCAATGATAAGGTCAAGGTATACAGGTTTTTCATGGTATTTGACTTTTTAATCAACTATAACAATTTCCTTGACTAGATGGCCGACACAAAGCAGCAATCTGAGATGGAACCATCAGGGATGGCCCAGCCCGCAACAGATGATCCTCCATTGTACAAGTTAGTCAAAGCCGACTTTGTGGGCACAGAAAAAAAAGTGTTTGAGTTTCTCTTGGTGTTTGCTTCATTGTTTTTAGATGAAGCCATTTTTTGACCAATTCATTTGCTTGTACTGCTTATGTGAATTTTGTGTGTAAGTGATAATTCCCCTGCAAGACTGAGTAATATAATTATGGGAGCTATACGGAGAGGAAGAATGAAAGGAAAGCTATGTCTGCTCCTTGATATATTTTATCTATTCTAGAAGATAATTTCGAGAACTCTGAATTGTTCTGTGGCTCTTTTAGTACATGTGCTGCCAAAGTGAGCACATGTTCTGCAGCTCTTTTATGAAAAGCTGTTTGACAGTGAACAATCTTTTTATTGTAGCAAAATAGCTATACTAGGTTTAATGCTTTAATCTCAAAATGAAATCGATTTTTATATTGTCCATCACTGAGTAGAAATGTGGGGGAAATGAAAGAAGTCTCACTGAATCATAACAGCAACTGGTCCTATAGGAGTACTTGTGTTGGACCGCGTGGATAGCCTTGGGGTGAGGCTAAGAGAACAGACCTGGAAGGTGGGAAACCTATGGATGAGCTAGCTGGAGTCCTTAATTCTCTTCTCCCTCAATTGACATCACTTTCTGGAACCCTTTCATCCAGTATCACTGGAAGCTGTGGTCAGGTTCACAATCTATCTCTAACCCATAGTGTCTTGATCATAGAATTCATAGTCTGGATGCTGAGTCTTGCAAGTTTTGTAATTGGGCACAAGACAGTAGGAGAGATTTTCTTTCCCTTGTCCTGTTCTAGGCCCAAAGATAAAGCACAATTTTTTTTTTCAACTGAGAAGTTTTCCTCAGGCATGTGCCCCCTCCATCATCAAAGCTACCACTCCAAGGATGACCTGAACTGGTATGATATCCCACATGTCCTTTCCCACC
The DNA here is from genome assembly GCA_002564285.1 of Tympanoctomys barrerae. NCBI lineage: Eukaryota > Metazoa > Chordata > Mammalia > Rodentia > Octodontidae > Tympanoctomys > Tympanoctomys barrerae. Next base: position 5,798 of record NDGN011464774.1, read on the forward strand.
AGGAGCCAGCTCTCCATCCCAGGTCTGCATTAGCACACCAAGCTGCAAAAGCAATCCTCACAAAGAATTTCTTACCCTCTCATTCTAGTAAGGCACAGAAAAAAAGTGGTCAGGCTGAGGCAATTCACACTACTGCACCTGTGCTGCATTGGAAGTATGTTACTTTGGAAAAGAATTCTTACCAACTTAACTCAATCTCTACTTGAGAGAATTAGGGACAGAAGAAGATAGGGCTGAAAAAAGTACAGGCAATGTAAGGGGAAATATTTTTGATCAATAGAAGCTGGCTAGCAGATTGGCTAGCCCACATGCTCTGAGTGTGGGTGCAGAGAGAACAAAAGCCATCCAGAGGGGCCGGGGAGATAGCTCAGTGTGGAATAAGCACTTCCCTGGCAAGCGCAAGGGCCTGAGTTCAATTCCTGNAAAAAAAAAAAAAAAAGCCATCCAGGAAGCTCAAGTCAGGGGGCAGTGGGAAGGAAAGGGTTGTTTCCAAATGAGAGACACTGTCATTTCACAAGTGTCTGTTCATATTTTGCATCTTTGCTATGACATGTTCTACCAACTCCTAACTCTCAATCCCATTTTTTCTCTTTTCTGAATTCTCTGTGCTTAATATGTATTTTATGTTGCTATCAGGTTTTGGGTTTTGTAGTACTACAGATTGAGCCCAAGGCCTTTGTACTGAGCTAAATGCCCAGGCTTTATATATATATATATATATATATATATATATATATATAATTTTATTTTATTTTAAGATACAAGGTCTGGGTAAGTCACTAAATTGTGCAGCCTCAACTTGAAGGCTTGAACTTGCCATCTTGCCTCAACTTCCCAGAGTGCTAGGATTACAGGCATGCATCACTATGCCTGGCTAGTTTCTTTTTTAAAATATGGTAAAAATATTTGGCTTCTCTCTGGGAAGCCTTAAAACAATAAATTGTCTCCAGTCAATCATATCTCACTTTACATTGATCCCTTTATTAAGATATCCTTACTTTCAATGAAGTTATCCCTTAAAGAGGGACTTAAAAGAGTAATCCCTACCAAAGTACCCAACACAGTACACAGCAAAACTTCAAATAGCGTAGTTGCTAGCTTTAAAGCCAGGAGATGACATGAAAACGATACAGGGTCTATAGTTAATAAATGAATTACATATTTAAAAAGATATTTTACACTTAAAGTTTCTCACATGGCTATTGTGCTTAAATTTCAGAATCAGTGTCACCACACTGTGTATGTGACTTATGATCCTCCTGCTTCAGTTGCCTACAGCATGGCATAAGCTTTCATGACAGCAAAAATCAGTAGCAGAATCAAATATATTAGAAATTTTTAATGTAAATGGCAGATTTCATTTTTCAAAAGGGTTAAAGCAATTTTCAGAAGTTAAATAGCAGGGAGCGTCACTATAAGCCTGTTCAAGTGGATGGTCATGAAGTGAACTGAGAACAGCAAGAGCACTTTTGGTCCACAGGACGGTACCATCACAGGGACGAGCACCCACACTATCTGTACTGTGCTCAGGCCATGTTAGGTTTGCACAGGTGCTACAATTTAATCATAATGATAAATCAGTCTTACAATGATAAGACATAGGTTTGGGGAGGCGAAATCCTTATCTAAGGCCACATAAATGATAGTAAATGAGCAAGAACAAGATTAAGGTCAGGATCTACCTCTAATGCCTTGCTATTTCTACTGAATAACTGAACCTTTTTTTTTTTTTTTTTTGCTTCCTCCAAGGAAAACAAATGAATTTGGTTTAGTGAGAAGGAATAAATGATAAGAAAGAAGTGAAAGCACTCAATTCTCCAACAGTTATGAAGTCAAGGCAGGGACGTGAGACATTTAGGAAGGATTCAGAGAGAGTTAACATTAATTAGGTGAGAATTATACAACAAGCACTGACCTGGCACTTACTATACATGCAGTTTCATCCCAATAACCCTAAAAGGTGATTATTACACATAAAAGGAAACTGATGCTTAGGAAATCCTAAACCCTAATACTAATAAAGAGTAAAATATAAAGCTGAGATTTGGACTTGGTCAGTTAGATTTTCAAAGCCTGTTTTCCACTGCTCACTGTTGCAAGCACACTTCCCTTTCTTCCGCTTCTTCCCATATATGCCAAAAACTAAAGTCTGGAAAACACTGTTTTCTTCAAGAGCTCTAATCAGTAATTATATAGTGCTTCAATGAAAGAAATTTGCCTCCCTTAGGACATAAAACTGTCATCTCAATCAAGGGATTTAATAGATAATTAGAAGCTTATGATGTAAACTTTTAAGTGCTGTTACCTTTTGACCCTTTTTATGAATATAGTTGACATTTTTAGTGGCCATGTCAGTGAAGCCCGTAAAATAGGGAATCTACCCATGAGGGATGGAGGCACTGCTCAAAGCTTGGTCACCTACAAGATGGACTTAGCAGTGACTGATCAATGACACAAGGACCCAGTCCAGTCACAGAGGCAGCACAGCACAAAGGATGCTGGAAAATTGCAAAATGGGGCCACACCTTAAGACAGGGTCAGTTTTGCTGAGCTGGCTCAGATGCAGATACAAACACCAGTAATCAGCTTTACATATAACAATAATTCACAACACTGATAGCTGACTCATAGATCATTAGGCAAACAAATTTCTAGCTAGAATAGTCACCCTTTCTGTATGAAAGGTAGGCAAAAAGCCAAAGCTTGTCTCTTTAATATAAAAGTTGATCTCTTTAGAACCTGTAATGAAACAAACCAGTAGTGACTTCTAAGCACTGGATTCCACTCACATCTGGCTCTGTTTGGGAGCTAAACTCAGCAGAAGTCTCCAGGGTCAAGAAATGACCCTGAATAAAAATAGTCTTGGAAATCTGTCTTGGAGTAGGAAAGGAAACAAGGCGGCAGGGTGATTCACTCCAAATGGCAGCTCCAAAACCCAAATTCCCATTTTTGTCCCAATATGAAGCCAATGTGCAAAACAGGCACAGAGCAAACTGTCCTTTTCCAAACGCCTCCAAAAGTAGTTGCCAAAGAATTTCATATGGAAGCCAAAAAGATTTAATGTGCCATTCACCTCTCCTACAAATCTAACTAGGGCTACTTTTCACTACAGCTCTGAACCACTTGCAGATATACATTTGCTTGAAGACCGTCACCCAGGGTCTCTAGGGGTTTTTCCCCTGGAAAGCAAGAAAAAACTTTTGTCCTACTGATTTTTTTTTTCAAATGATCAAGAGTCACAGAAAACAAATACAGAGGTAGTACGGAGAGTATGCATACACCTGTGTGCTCACTTTCTACCCCTCACCAACACATAGCTCTATGTATTAAAATAAGCAGAATATTTTAGAAGATGTCATGCTTTTTAGGAAAAAAAAACATTTTCACCAGCTGAAGAATAGTCAATCTCTCACTGTTTAGTCAACCTAGTTAAAGCTGTACTGAACACACAGGTAACAAATTCTGTAGCATGACAAAACCACAGAAAGACCAGAAGTAGGTTCATTTCTCAGCCATTCACTTGGGCCTTTCTTCCTTTGCCAAAGGCCTGTATCTAATTTTGAATCATAATGTATATTCTTTTTCTTAAAGGTCATGGTTCAAAATCAGAGTTTCAAACACCAGAAAGTCTGGATCCCCTGTACACACAAGCTATCTGTCCTTAAGGATCTTATGGACTGGAGAGGAAGAAGGTATGCAGATAATGACAGAATATGATTCATTCTCTAACACTGTCCATGTATCCTGGGAACAAGGAATGAAATTAATCCTGTCTTGGAGGATTGGTCTCGGATGAGTAAGAGTGTGACAGGCCGAGAATGAGGGCAGAGAGGAGGGAAGGAAGAGGACATTCTAGGGAGTGAGAACAGCCTATGCCAGTGGCTTCTCTACATTTGACAAAGTCTAGAGGCATATTCTGGTTGTTATAAACGAGAGGAAAAAGGTGCTACTGGCACTTGCTGGGTAGAGGCCAGGGAAGCTGCTCAAATACCCACAAAGCACAGGACAGCCTCCACAACAAAGCATTATCCAGCCCAAAATAAGAGGAGCACTGAAGTTGACTCTCAACTCTAAGCAAAGGAGTAATTGATATGTCAGATTAAAAATAAGAAGTGTGCTAGGCATGTAGCTCAGTGGTGCAGCATCTGTGTACTCTGAAAGGGGTTCTGGATTCAATACTCAGCATCACAAAATAAAGTGAGTTTAAAAAAAAAAAAAAGCAAAAAAAGCTGGGCATAGTGCCACATGCCTGTAACCCCAGCACTCAGAAGGCTGAGGCAGGATTACTGTGAGTTCAAGAACAGCCTGGGTTACACAGTGTCCAAAACCAGCCTAGACTACCCAGTGAGACCTTATCTCAAAAAAAGTAAACAAACAAAAAAAGAAATCACACATAGCTTTGACAAACAGTGTTTCAAGCACAACCGCTTGGGGCCGGGGAGATGGCTCAGTGGAATAAGTGCTTCCCTGGCAAGTGCAAGGGCCTGAGTTCAATCCCCGGTTCCACCAAAAAATCCCCACAACCGCTGTGTAAGAGAAAACAAGTAAGAGAGGATGAGCAATTACATGTCCAAGAAGTCAGAATATAAGGCCTTATTCTTAAAGCAGGAAGCAATAACAATAAAGTTAGGACGGGGGGCGGTCTCTGAAAACCTAACAAATGCTTCATAGCCTTATGAAATGAAAAACATTGCTGAGGGACTTAGCTCAAGTCCACTCTTAGGCAGCAGCACGTGTTCTTTCCATGCAGATGGTTACATGAGGACTAGGTAGGCATTTCATATGGCTTGCCTGGCAGGGCTCTCAATCAGAAAGATGCAAAGCTACAGTAATGCTGGAAGATCTCAAGAACAAGGAAAGTCCAAGCAAAAGAGAAAGGAATTAGGGCTCAGATCTACAATGGCAGTGGCTATAAAGAAAGCAGAGCATGGTTCAAGGCTGTAGCCAGAGATTCAAGTAGTCATCTGAGTTGAAGGCAGGAATCACAAAGGCAGGAGGTATTTAAAGAATCTTACTCCTGGGCACAAATGCTTAAGAAATAGAATGGGGAATTCACTAGTACCATTGCTACTACCTCAGAAAGACAGACAGACAGACAGACAGACACACAGACAGACGACTGATGGACGGATAGACAGATGGTCAGACGGATGGAAGGGAAGGGGAAAGGAGCTAACTCATACTGACCAACACCACCCTTTCATGTTACTCCATCCAGACCCACAGACACACACCTACAGAGAAACTAGGTGTGCTATGCAGCTCACCTAATAGGACTATTAAAACAGTATCTTGTTTTTAAAGATAATAATAGTAAGAGAAAATTACATAAAGTGCAATGGATGCTTTAAAATCGAGCTTTTTCTCCAAGTGGGGCGGGGGGAGGGGGGAACCAGAAGAGTAGCAAAACGTACAATTCTTCTGTTCTTGTTTACGTGGTACCAGGGATCAAACCCAGGGTCTTGTGTATCTAGGCAATTACTATACCCTCAGCCTTGAGAAGACCATTCCAAACAAGCAATCCATAAAATCTTCAGAAAATTTCACTAAAATATTCCTTTTCTCCCTCCCTACAAAAATTATCACAAAGGAAAGTACCAGCACTGCATTAGTTACTACAGTGGAGACAAAATTTCAATAACAGAGACCGCTGAGGCTGGGTATGGTGGTACACACCTGTAATCCCAGCATTTGGGAGGCTGAGGCAGTAGGATCACTTTGAGTTCAAGGCCAGCCTCAGCTATATAGTGAGTTTAAGGCTTGTCTGAATTACATGGTGAACCTCGTATCTAAAAAAAAAAAAAAAAAAGAAAGAAAGAAAGAGAAGGAGTACAGCCCCTGAAGAAATGCAGCCTTAAGTGCTTTGCTGTATTTTACAGGCTTTAAATGAAGGAACTGGGCCTGGCAAATGAGCCAGGTGGAAAACAGAAGACAGGACATTCCAGACTGGGGAGAGACAGCAGTAGCTGAAGCACAGGAAGAGCAGGAGTAATCACAAGCAAGCATAGAAATTTCAATCACACATATACATCCGCCTATAGACAAAAATACAGTCCATTCTCCTATATTCTTTGTTTTAAAGATTTATTTATTTGGTACAGGGTCTTGCTATGCAGGTTGGACTTCATAGTGATCCTCCTGTCTCAGCTTCCCCAGTGCTGGAATTACAGGCATGAACCACCACACCCAGTTTCAGTGGCCAGTACAGGGCGAGGCCAACAGGCATGTGGGGCCAGCAGGATGCATTATTAGGGATTGAATCCAGGTCCTTGCACTTGCCAGGCAGGCGCTTAGACCGCTGAACTATCTCCATGTTCAACATTGCACAAGCCATCAATATTCCAGGAGACAAAAACACTTAAACATTGCCTGAGAGCATGTGATCTGCAATAGTGGATTCTGGTCAGATCTGACCAACAAAGTGAAATATGCAGGGGACACAGAAGTAGAAGCCCAGGAGTATACACAGGAAGACTAAGTAGTCAGGAGGATACCAAAGTGATATGGCATTCAGAGAGTCAGAGAGAGGACTATTTCATCTATGGATCAGAATTTACAGCTGGAAAGCTGGCATGGTACTACCCTTTGCTGGGACTGGTATTTACACAACAGGGAATTAACTACTCTAACTTATACACTTAAATCTTAAGAGTTATGAAGCACACACATGGATGAGATACACACCTGAACATCCAGAATCTTGACTGACATGATGATGGGGTGTAAAGGCAGACCTAGAAACCTGGGTATTGGCCAAGAGTCATGCTACTGAGAATTGGCAATTCCTCCTACAGATTCCCTAACACCACCTCCTTCCCTTTCAGACAACTTGGCTTATTCACTGTGACCAAAACAGAGTCAGCTTTCATGCCACCTGCCTTTGCTCATGCTACTTTACCAACCTGGAATGTTCTCCACCCACATGTCCACCTAGACAAGTGTGTACTACCCCATCCTCAGGGACTGCGCTCAGCTTCTCCATATAAGGTGTCTCTGACTCAATCTATGGCACCTCGCCCTCTTCTTAACTTCCAGAACAATGTGTATAAGCACTTGGCAAATAATCACCGTTCTTGAAAGTAATAGAAATTTTATGTTCTCCCTGTTTCACTGACATGTCATCTCTTTAAGATGTAAGGAGCATATTTTATTCAGTTGTTTGGATCTACTTGCTGCATCCTCTAGAGAACCTTGAGTAACATAGAATAAAACTGTAATTTTCTCTCCTGTGCACAAAGGAATTAAGTTAGGTTTACCTGAGGAACACAAACATTCAAACATGACACATGACAGTTTGAGGCTCTGCAACCAATGAATGTGAAATCTTTTTTTTTTTAAAAGAAAATGAAGAAAAAAAATTGACTTCCTCCAATTTACTCAAAACAAAAGATGCTAAAAGCCTTGGGTTTGATTCCCTAGCACTGAAAAACAAACAAACAAACAAACAAAAAACCCACTAACAGCAACTTTAAAAATCCAAAGAGATTTAATTCTGTTTCAGAGGAACAGCAACACAAACAAATATAACTCTAAGACATTAATTTCAAATTTGAAAAGTTTTGCAAAGTTC
>NDGN011464777.1:0-18805 GCA_002564285.1 Tympanoctomys barrerae
TGGGAAAATTACTTACAGTATAATATAGTCATTATCCTCCAACTGGAAATGCACATAATTGGCAAGGCTTGAGGACACATGACTACAGACAGACATACTTTTGCAAATCTAAAACAAGCAACAAGCTTCTTGGGGTGGGGTTTTCTTTGCTTTACTGTATTTTTTTCCGTAGCCTCTATCTGTAGACTCTGTCCTTTTCTCTCAATAACGACCATAATTACTTAGGTAATGAAAGGCCACATACCATTTTAGGAGTGAGAGCAGGTTAGCATGAAGCAAATGAAAACAAAAAAATCTATGCTTCCAAGAGTTTTCAGGGAGGGAGAGAAGGGGATTGAAAAAAGAATTAACATATGTTACAGTCACAGACCAACTCCCCACGATGAATGCAATCATTATATACTGCAAACGTACATAAAAAAATAAAAAATAAGAAGGTCAGCCAGCAGGGGATACAAGCTTGTCTCCAGACAACAGCTGAAGCTTCCTAGAGATTCTTCTGCAGACTTTGCAAGGAAAGGATCTGGTGAGTGCCTCTCAGCGGGACTCACGGGGCTCGGAGGAGAATCCTGTCCACGATAGGTGCTCGACACATGTCCTGGGAGCTAAACACAGGCATTTTTTTGCTGAGCATACCAGACATCTGAGGATTTGGTCAGGTGACCTTGTCTTAATGCAATGGGAACATGGAAATCACATTTTGAAATATAAGCCCGGGGATCTCTTTTTTCCATTAAATAAGGAATTTCTTGGGATTTGCTGAACATTTCTGTTTTATTCAATACAGAAACTTTTAGGCAAAAGGATGCCAGAAACCAACCTGGAGCCTCAAGCCTCAGAGAGGGTTTGTTTATTTGGGCAAAGGAAACGAACACGCAAGCACTCTACCCCTGAGGAAATCCCTTCTGCGGAGACACAGCTAAGAATCCAAGATGCGGACATGGAATCTTGGCGCTCAGAAGAGGCTCAAAAGATAACAACCAAAAAGTGAGTTCTTCACCAGCTCTGGTTCCAAAGTAGGCACTTTCATCTGAATCTTCCAGGAAAAGCTGTATCCAGAAAGAACCAATAGAACAGTCCTGCTAATGTGGCAGAAACACCCTATGGGACACCTGGGCTTGCAGGGACTTCTCTCAGTCTTTAAGATGCAGCCACAGGACCCCAACATGGGAGGACAACGACTAAGGTTAAATGAGCCACAGAGCCACTGCTAATGCGAAAATGACTAGGAACATCCCAGGGTAGCCTGGGAAACCACTCAGAGTCACGGAGACCAGAGACCGCAGGCTCTCGCAGTTGGGATGAGTCTTCCCAGACAAGTCATCAACGTCCTCACTTTGCCCTGAATATACATCACAGCTGTGAGAAGAGGGCCTTTCCTGCTCCCACACAGCCAGCGAGCCTAGGGACAGACACCTTTGGACCTCAAGGCCAGAGGTCCCTGCCTCCATCACCACGGGTCTGCCCCCTACCTCACGAAGTAGTGGAAAATGTGTGTCTAAAGGCTTCTGATCTCTATTCCAGGCTCACTGATGACTGGCGATGCGATTTTCCTTCCTCACAGAAGACAACCAGGAATAAAGAAGCGCACAGGGGAAAGCCTTCCGAAAAGCACAAAGCTTTCCTTAAGAACCCAAGGAGCTGCCCTTGCTGCGGGCCATTCTTGGGCCAACTGCACAAGGGAGGACAGTGCTAGGAAGATGTGCTCAGTTGCTGTTCAGGAGAATCTCTATCTGTCCTCACCCTGAACAGTGCCACTGACCTCGCACTCAAAGGGGCAATATCTGTTCTACCCTTTGTGTCATTCTCCAAACCAAATCGCTCAGTGCCTCACCCCTAAGGAATTCATCTTTGTTATCATTGTCCAGTGACTCCCACAGTTCCTTTTCTCTTGCTACTAGAAGGCCCCGAGCAAAATTTCTGAGCCATTCCCAGGAGGACCTAATGACATAGATGTAGATTTTTGATCCCGGTCTTAATTAAACATGTTATTTTATTTTATTTTTTTACCCAAGATTCCTTTTTGCTCCATTTTCCTCCCCTCTCCTTTTTTTTTTTTTGTGGCCAGCTCAGCCAGCCCTGGGGGCGGGGCTGGTGCCCTTGCCTAAGCTTCCCTAAGCAGGTGCTTTAGACCATTGAGCTATCTCGCCAGCCCCCTAATTTGTTTTTTTGTATGTTATCTTACTAAATTTTAAAAAAGTTATCCTAAAATCCCTTTTTTAGAATGAAGGTATTATAAGTAAATAACTTTGAGAATAGTCAACATTGTCGATTATAAAATTATTATTATTATTTAGGTTTTTAAGGTTTGTCCCTCTCTCCCCACACTCTGGACTTTGCTCCCTCCCTCTTCCCCTCCCTCTCTCCTTCTTTCCCCCCTCCATAAATCCTCACCTCCCTTCCCTCCTCTCCCTGCTGTCCTTTCCCACTCCATTTAGCTCTGACACCTGCCTTGATATTTCCCTTCAAACATGAAACTAAACGGTAAGGGAAATCATAGTATGCCCACATGTGTGAATACAAAGGGCAGAGCCTTCATTTCTCAAGGGCTTCTGACCAGTGAAAAGAACAACCAGAACCTTAGATTTCTGAAAGCTAGGCCATTTTTTTTTTTGCCCTGTTTCTAAAAAAACCATGTATTTTTAGAAAGTAAGACATTTGGGGAAAGGGGTACTATTAAATGAGATGAAATATTTTCTGTTTTCTCCCCATATTCAAGTAATGAATGCTCATTAAAGAAATTTGCCAAGTAGAGTACAGACAGACAGTAAAAAAATTAATCAACAAAAATGAAGCACAGGAAGAAATATTTTAAACAGAAGCCTTCGAGAAAGACTAGGATAAGTTCCAGAGACTGCTTCTGCCAGTACTTGCTTTTGCTTAGTTTCTATTTTCTGTATTATCAAAAGGGTCCTGCAGCCCAATGCAGCAAACCTGAGCCTCATGGGACCCTGTCTGGCCTTCAGGGATTTCGTCTCTCATCGTCCATGTGATATAGGAGTCTCCTTTTGCACAGCACCTTAAAGCTGATGAACACACGCATCCGACTTTCTTTGCAGTTCTCTGGTGACTCACGGAAAGCTTGAGGCTTGGGTAAGAGTTCTGTGCTTTTTCCATGCAGTGAAGACCTGTATGATGGAGGTCAGCGGTCCACCATTTAAAAAATCTTTATGTAAAGGTAGAAAAGAGGGCAGCAAGGTGGTGGATGCTCAGAGGGCAGGTTCCAGATCATGCTGCACTGATCCCCGAATAGAAGCTGCAGGACATTCCCAGAGTATCCTGGCCTCTATTTTGCACAAATCTGAGTTGTGTGCTACACTGAACCCATGGTTCCCAGTAGGATTGGGCCTTGGGGGCCATGGTGGCCACCGGCTTGGTAACACAGCTGTGCAGGGTGACCTCCTTCCCCTACCACTGCCCCTCTACTAAGGCCACTGGCACTCGTGTCTTTGGCTGTGGGTCTGTGCCTGGGAGATCCCAGACTGAGTGGGTGCTGATATACAGAACCCTTCAGGGAGCCCAGGGATGACCGCTGGGCACGGCCTCCTGTAGGGGTCCCTTGTCCGGCTGGGCACAGTGCCACAGGACCAGGGCCACTGCTGCCCACACTGCTTTAGAGGTGGGATCTGCTTCGCAGAACAAGCTTCCAGCATTGCTGGGTGAAGTTGAGTGTGTAACTTCATTTGGTCACTAGTTTCCTAAACTGCAACAGAGGAATGGTCTTCATCCCTTCAGGCTTTAAGGTTCCCTGGCATAAAATATGCCACACCTATATGTATTTTCTTTTTATGGTGGTCTTGGCTGATGTGTTTTTCAGTCTGTTTTGCTTGACACTGCTGAGTAGAAGAGGGATGGGGAGGCGCTCTGGTGGAGAGAAGAGCCAGTGTCTAGAGTGGCCAACGCATTCCTCAGTGTAGGGCCAGGGAAGGGGCGTGAGTGGGAGGAGGGGCACTTACGCACCAGGAGAGGAAGCGATGGGGCCTTTGGAGGCGCCAGAAGTCGTCATACCCAACGCAATGTGCTTGTGGTACAGGAAGGGATGGGGAATGATGGCGCGAAACAGCTCAGGACACTGGAAACTTGGGGCTGGATGGTGTTCCCTCAGGTGTAGGATTCCCTCAGGAATCCTAGCTCAGCTATTTAATAAGTTACATAGAGAGAGTTACTTCTCTAATCCCAAAATGCAATATTAAGCCCTTTAGAGGGCTCTACTGGAGGTTCCATGAGGACATTAGACGCTGGATTGCAAGGTAGATGTTCAGTAAACACTGATGTTGGAATCTGCCAGCTGATCCTGAATTCAGGAAATGTATGGACACTACCTTTGACCACAAACTCAACAAGCATATATTTTTATTCACAACTATTTCAAAACTAGTTTAAATTTTTATTTGATTCAATCCCTATAAAGAGAAAGCATACACAACATCCAAATCACGCACCATTATAGAATAACCATGCCTTAAGAGTACTTGAATTCGCTATTGAATTTCAGAAAAAAAAAAAAGGAAAAGTCTAAAATAAAACCAAATGAAATGGTTTACTCATTACTTTTGTAAAGAACTATCTGTGACCATATCAAGTTATTCCCTTCCTTGGTCCTCAGAGTTCCCATAACTAGAATCAAGGGGCATTAGGCCAGATGCATTTGAAGAGCTCTTTTAAATCTCTGGTCTGTTTCAATTCTAGGACGCCCTGGGAAAGCAGAGAAATGCATCCTTTATGTGTCCGTGAAGAGCCATTTCTGTCTGCCACCGTCACACTCATGTTCAGAGCAGCCCAGAAATCAACTCAGAGCGTCTAACCCTTTTCAGGTCGTTTGCTTTTCTTTCCTTGTCAATAAATTAGAGAATGTTTTCCTCCTTGTTCCTGTTCCCCTGTAATTTATGTCCTGTGGTCTCAGAGTTTATTCAGGGCCCAGGAAAGTCTGCCTGTCATTCCAGGCTGATTCATTACAATGTTTGTTTGCAACTAAATGCACAAAAGAGTCCCACGAGCAGAAACCAGAGAGATAGCTGGTCTCTATGTCATTTCCAACTTGTTTCCAGGCTGAGCTCAAGCTGTTTCCCCCCACGACACTCCCCCCTGCCTTAGCTACCTCTGGCTGCTTCTCTAAATCATTTGGACACATGGTCCCTCTGTATCCCATGTGGGCAGCACCTTACTCCGTACTCTGCTAAGTTCTAATTATCCGCATCATATACTGGAGCTGCGGCTTCCATGAAAGTAGATGGTATTGCTTTGACATGGGGCCAGCATGGGCTCCGAAATTGTACAGATGGGTATTTGCACCCTGGTTTGGGTCTCAGGACTCTGTGGTGTAGACCAGTAACGTGGGTACATCTGTGATGCACATATGCTGAGAAGCTGTGATCTTTACCAGTGAAGTATCTTTTTTTTTTTTTTTCCTTTTCTGGAAACAGCACCTAGATGTCACATTATGATGCAGGAAGGCTGAATCCAATTTTCTGATCAAAATTCAGGATTTTGAGCTTGCTACCTGATACGTTTATCCCATGGATTTGGGAATGAATGTGTGGCTTAAGTCAACCCCATGGGAATAAGGTCTGGGGAAATTTTTGGAGTCACAACTGCCATCTTTTTTTTTCAAGGTTCCTAAATCTAAAAGGCTTAAACAGCTCAACTGGTTTGGTGGTTTCTCTATTGTTTGGGGTATTTTACTTGGCATGTTTTTTTTTATTTAAAGTCATTTGATAGCAAATATATGGCTTGACAGAAGAGACAATAACAGTTTTAATTAATCTCATTTAGTAGTATTATTCAAACGTTCTGGCTATATTCATGTATTTGACTAGAACTTGCTTACTGTATAAATAATATACAATATATATTCCATGTTACCATGTGAATGTCTAAAAAGAATTCTAAATTCTGAAACATATCTGGCCTTTGGATAGGAAACATGAATCTGTGCTGCATAGACATTTTGTAGTTGTACACATAATCTCTTCTGTCTAAAACATCACCTGCTCACCCCTTCAGCTTCAACTGACAAACTCCTATTTACTCTTCATGTCCCACCCTCAGTGTCCTCTGCTCCTCAGAGCATTTCCTGCCCTTCTGTAGCAGCACTAGCAGTCCTGTTCCCTGGGACCTCACAAACCTCGATCTGTACACATCACAGTTTCACATTGAATTACGATCCTCGGTGTGCATTTCTGTCCTGTTGGCAGGCTCGTGGGAGCAGGGACCCAACTTTGACTCTTCAGTTCGTGGTACAATGCCCAACCCAAGCAAAGTGGCAATAGGGCCTCTACCTCCACAACTCCTGGATGAGGCGAAAACAAACATAGATGTCGCTGAGTCCCTGAAAGCATACATATCCTGTCCAGCAAGCTGGGAACTCCAAGTCTCACTTCTATTCTCTGATGCTGCAAAAGCTGTGTTTTTCATCTATATAGAGAAGCAAAATGAAAAAAAGACAAACAAAGATAACGATGGAGAGGCCCACCCAGCACCAGCCAGGCCGGGCTGCCCCAAACTTGTGAGCCAAATGACGTTCCTGGGTGGGCACCCAACAGAAAGATACCACGTCTTTTTTCCCCTCCACTAACTGTGTTTCTACTTCGCTGTGATTGCATTCTTGGGCTAAAGAGCCAGAGCAATTAAGAGTTCTTTACTTTACTTTAACCATTAGCATGGGCACTCAGCATTAACTATTGGCTCAGAATTCTATTAACCATCAAAATGTTTCGTAATTAAAAGGCCCCCTGCACTGGGTGACCTCAAGGCGCTTCTATATACTTCTTATACATTTGCAACAGCGCCTGGGATTTCGTTTGCCTTCGGATGGGTTTGCACAGGGCTGTGAAGTCACAGTTCCCACAGAGCTCCTTCATAGTACTGACTGGGGCTCCATCCTCCACGGGCCGCAGCAAGGACTCCAGGTGCGCTTTTTCTAGTGGGTCCTCAAGAGAACTCCGCTGCGCCTCTCGTCCCTGACTGATGTCTTCATAACGGAACACACATGGTTCAGCCCCAGTATGGTAGAAAGTTTCTGTATGCACACGCCATGCCTTAGAGGGTGGGATCAACAGAAGGTACCTGGGACAGGAGGTGGCTTCCCAGCCTCTGGTGCTTTAAGGTTCACAGGAAGACCAGACCTTCGGGAGAGGTTAACTTAGGGCACACTAGACCTGGGGCTGCTGTTCCAGCATGTGCCCGAGCAGACCGTACTCAAAGGCCAGAGTAGGACACACGTCCTGGAAGACGTGGTGCTTGGGACAGGCTGGGTGGAAAGACGTGGACCACATGCAAGGCCCTGGCAATCCTCAGCTTCCTTCTTCTCTGTCGCACTTCCAGGGATAAGAAAGCCAGAGTGCGAGGTCAGGATTTTGTCTGTTTGGATCACTGATAGCTACCAGCGACTCCGAACAGTGCCGTGTGCACAGAAGGATCTCCCTAAGTAATGTGTCATGCAGTAACAGTCAGGACCTGCTGTCACCCTTTGCCCCGCCCCTCTCCCTTCCAACTGGCTCAGACAGCTGCTATTCAAAGGTAACCATGACTACAGGGTTAGCGCTCTTGGAGAACAAGCTGGATACAGCTGAGGTCGCTCACAACTTGCTTTGAACACATTTCATGTAGCAGGTTTAAGTGGATGATGTGCACCCACAGACCTAAGTACCCCCAAGCTTTCACTTACCCTCGGGTCTCAGATGCCACAGCCGGGCCATCCGCCCTCTCGCCCTGGGCTGAGCTGTTGTGTGGTCCGTGGCAAGCCACAAACCTCTCAAAGATTCCCGTGCCTCACATGGGAAAGGAGGGGGCCGACGAGATGATCTCTGAGGATCCCCTCCAATAATGAGTCAAGAGACTGGAATTCAATATTTAAAATCACTTTTTGGCTCTAGCAAAGAGAGTGACTTTTTTTTTTTTTTTTAAATCTGAGTCCCAGCTCCACCCTTCTGGTGAGAAAATCAGAGACTTTCCAGGCCCATCCTTTCTCAGCGGGAAGGTGTGCCTTACCCATAGTGGTGGGAATCTTCATTTTGCTGTTTCTTGTTTCTCAATAGCTCACCCTCGTTTTCCTATTTTGCAGCATCCCAGATGGTTCCTGCTCCTTTCTCTCAAGTCAGAGGCTCTGCTTCTATCATCTTTGGCTAAAGAATTTGGTGATGCATTTTGAGATCCTGGCTGTGAACCTGCCCGCTCCAGGATTCTTGTTGCTCCTGTTACTCTGGGAGCTGCCTCCGCTGCCCCAGCGCCATCAGCATTTCCTCTTCTTCCTCGCCCTTCTGCATTAATTTGACCGACCTCCCGCCAGAGCATTACACAACTGCCCTGGCCCAACTAAAAGATCTTGGAACAAACTGGAAAAATCATCTAATTTTCAGGAGCTCTGGTAGAACCTAGAATAACCTCAGACAAAAGTAAGGAATAATAGGGCTGGGGAAGTAGCTTGGCAGTCTAAGCACCTGCCTGGAAGCCCAAGGGCCCAGGTTTGTTCCCCGGTACCTCATTCCATGCAGCCCTGCACTGAGCTGGCCACCAAGTCTGGGCATGGTGGTGCATACCTGTAATCCCGGCAATTGGGAGGGTGACACAGGAGGATCACTACAAGTCTGAAGTGCATAGCAAGACCAAATAAATAAAAAATCCCAGTCCCTGTGCTTGCCAAAGCAGGCGCTTGGTCCACTGAGCTATCTTGCCAGCCCTAGTACTTTTTTTTCTTCATATTGGTCCTGAGACTTCCAAAGCAAGCCTCCTCCATTTGTCTGCAGAACTTCTAAGGATTTCTCCAATGCTATTTTCACCTAGAGCTGTTCCCGACCCTTACCGAAGGATGTGACAAATTTATCACGCTAGCTTCTATTTTAGTCTCCACAAATTTACCTGTTAGAGCAGCCTTAAGGGGCACTTGAGTCTTACTCCCTACCTATTCCACAGCGCTCAATGCAAAACCTTACATACAGAATGGTACTTGACCCATAGCTGCTGAATTTAACTCAGAGCTGCTTATTTGCCTTGGTGGAATGCAGGAATATGAAAACTAATATAGATAGACAAATTCCAATGCATTTGAATACAAAACACTCTCTTTTACATCAGTTACCCGTTTTGCTCCTTAAACTGGAACGGGTTGAAATTATAGCATTCTTTCTGTCTATGCACATGAACCAGCTAAACTAAAGCAAATAAATTATATACTATGCTGAGTAAGCAAATAGGGTTTTTAAGTAAAAAAATCTTAAAGGAGAAACGCCTAATTAAGCATCCATGCCAGTAGTACAGTATAAGGAAAAAAGGCAAGAAAGACTCCCATCACAGCATTAGTTTTTAGACTAAGTTGAATTTTATTTCTTAAGAAATGTGACTTTTTATGAATTTACCCAATAGTTTTTAGAGAAGTAATTTTCTCAAAAAGTGGAAATAAAATCTTGTTTGAGTGTCTGATATTATATCAAATTAGAGTATTTAACATAACTACACAAAGGAAAAGAAGGTACTTAAGGTCACCCTCTGTATTTGTATAAATAGCTTTCAAAGCACTTTCATTAACATGGTCTCAGTAATGTTTCTTTTCTTTCTTTCTTTTTTTTTTTTTTTTGTGGAACCGGGGACTGAACTCAGGCCCTTGCGCTTGCCAGGAAAGCGCTTATTCCACTGAGCCATCTCCCCGGCCCCTCATTAATGTTTCTTATGGTCATTCTTATGATCTATAAAATGATTTTATAGATGATACAATAAGAATCTAGTAAAATAATTTGCTCAGTAAACATCTCTAGGGACAAAAAGGAAAAAGACAAAATGTGTCTTTCAAAGGTCAATGTGGCCGCCAGACCAAAGGTATTTGCTTTTCTTGTTCCTTTCCAAAATTCCACACAGACAGCACAAAAGACACACATGTAACAACAACGATAAAGCTAAAAGGAGAAGATCAGCAGATAAAGAATTCTGAGGAATTTCTGGATAATGCAAAGTTTATGTTGGAAAAAAACCTCACAGTAGAATGAACTACCAGAACAGGTTATTGAAAAGACGGAAAAATTAAAAACTCAGAAAACACTGTCCCAGGAGTAGGAGGGGCCATAGAATGAGAGTGACCACTTTAAGGACAGGACTGTCACTAACTTTAAGGACAGGCTGCCTAAAGAATGATTTCAACCAAGCCCCACTCCTAGGCCCTCAAGTAGCTGGTGGGGGATCTTAATGGGTCTCCCTCGCCTGTCAGCAGATGAAGGAGACAGACAAGAGTAAAGACACATGAGACTTGAACAATTTGGGCAACCCACTCGGGTCCTCCTTTGTCCCTCTCAGACAGAAGCTTTCTTTCCCCCAACAGACACGTTCTGTTCTTCACCTCCATTGTTCCTAAAATTCATTCTTCAATTTTAGAGAACAAGAACTTGTCCCAGGTGTCTTTCATGTTGGGTGCTTCTTTTCCCTAAATCAAGTAGAGGCTTCCGCTGAGGTCGTGGGATGGAGGAAAGAGTTTGCTTTTGTTTCATAGATTCAGATTGGGACTTGTTTAGGTAACGATTTTTATGCTTCACGATTTAATCAATTTTACCTGAGCAATTATGCTTGTAATCTTATTGGATAACCACAGTTTTGTCCTACCTCATGCTCACCTAGAGAGTTCCCATTTTTTCCCTACCTTGGGCTCACCTCACTTCATGGATTTGCTCTATAAAAATTCCTAGAAAAGGCAAGGCTCTTGGCAACCCATTAGGGTCCCCTTCTGTCCCTTTCTCAGGCAGAAGCATTCTTTATCCCAATAAATATATTCTGCCCTTTAACCTCTAACCTTGATTTTAAAAAAATATGCAAAAGTCCACTTTATTGTAGCACCATTCATAGTAGCTGAGGCATGGAATTCATCCAGATATCCACTGATGGACCAATGGGTAAAAAGGTGGAATATTGCTTAGACATAAAAGAGTCACCTCTGTCACTTATAGGCACACTGATAGAAGTGGTAGACATTATGTTAATTGGAATAAGAACCAGAGAGACAAGTACTGCTTGTTCATATGCAGAAGCTAGAAAAAAAGGTTCATGTCCCAGAAGTACAGAATAGAAGAGCACTCACCAGAGGTTAGGAGGAGCGAGGATGGAGAGAGGGCAGGTAATGGATATAGAGGTGCAACTGGATAGGAGGAAGAACTTTCAATGTTCTGTGGCACAGCAGCATAAGTATGCTTGACAATATTAATTGCATTTTTCAAAATAGCAAGATGACTCTGATATCCCCAACCCAAAGAGATGATATATACTTGAGGTGATAGGTATACCAGTTACCCAGATGTGACCATCAGATATTATATATCTGTACTGAGTATCACCATGTACCTTATAAATGCATTCAGTTATGGTGTCAAATGAAGGATTTGAAAAAATATTTTTTTAAAGTACCTTTTTTCCAATAACAAAAAGTGTGCATCAAAGGTGAACATTTTTCCTAAGCAACACTTGGGATGCTTACCAAGCCTGTCTGCTGAAGCACGTCCTAACTAAGGCATACGGCAAGTCCCCACAAATCTCAAGGAATGGCTGGCTGTGGTGATATACTCCTGTAATCCTACCAACTTAGGACAACTGCAAATTCCAGGTCAGCCTGGACAGTTTAGTGAAAATCTGTCTGAAAAGAAAAAGAAAGGAAAGGAAGAAGGACTAGAGATGTAGCTCAGTGGTAGAGCACTTTCTTTGCCTGCACTCACTTAGTCTAAAATAAACAAATAAACAAAAAAAAATCCAGAAACCCCTCCCATATTATTATAGTTACCACAGTCTTAAAACACACTATATTTATTTATTTATTATATTTATTTATTTATTTTGTGTGTGGCCAGCTCAGCCCACCAGGGGGTGGGGCTGGCTGGCATGTGATGCTGGGGGATTGAACCACAGACCCTGTATTTTGCTTAGCTTAGCTTGTTCCAAGAAGGTGCTTTAGACCACTGAGCCATCTCACCAGCCTAAAACACACTATATTTAATTTTTTAAAAAAGTTTAACACTTAATAGTGAAAAATACCATATAGGAAAATGTACAAGATGGAACAAAAGTGCTATTACCAGAAAATTATCATCTTTCAGTGTTGATATTTAGAAAATATTAGAAGATGGAAATTAATGAGCTAGATATTTTTTTATTAGAACATGTTAGAAATACAGAATGGTGAGATTTGCTTCAGGAAGTGGTACATGCATTTAACATATACCGATCATTCGCCATCTCATTCCACCTTCTTTCTTTCTTCCATCTACCCTCTTGTCTATAAATTTAAGAAGTTAAAAGGAAAAACTAAGATGAGATGAATAAATCCAAAGAAAGAAAGAGGAAAAATAAGAGTAGAATTGAATGAAACAATAAAACAACAAACAAAAACTCCACTTCAATGGAGAGGACCCACAAAACCAAAAGTCGATTTTTCATATATTAATAAAATAATGGACTCCTGGAGAGGGTGGTCAGAGAAATAAAAGGCATAAATGAGCACTGTTAGGAAAGGGGAGGAGCTCTGTGGCATCCAAAGATGTGTTTCCAGGTGCTACAAATAATCAGAGGCTATGATGAACATATTTATATTAATAAATTTAGATGAAATGGGTAAGTTTCTACATATCTAACTTTCAAACACTAATTTCCAAGAATAGAAATGTCTTAATTCTCCTATGTATCATCATTAAATTAGTGGACTCTGGTTTATAATTTCCCCATAGAAGGAAAAAAATAACAACGGGCCTAGCCAAGTTTTTAGGTGACATCTTAGAAAGATTATAATAACTTTATATAAAATTTTTCAGACATTAGAAGGCAATGTTTCAGTCATGAGTTTATAAGACTGGTATAACTTTAAAACTAAATCCCAAAGTATAATGTAAGAAAGAAAATTTACTGGCCATTCTTGAATATGGAATTAAAAAACCTAAACACTCTTGAATATGGATTTAAAAAGTAATCATACATTATATACCTAATTTAATAAAAATTGAAAGACATCATAACAGGTGGATTTGTTCATGGAATGCAAGGATGGTTTAACATTATCAAATCTATTTCAGTAGGCTTCACACTGACAGATTGAAGAAAACAAAATTATTATCTCAAGAGACAGAAAACGTATTAAAAGAGATTTAACACCTGTTCATGATTTAAAAATAAATAAAACACCAGGGGAAAAAAAGAGGATTTGTTAAATCGATGCATTGTACTTCCAGAATTTTACAGAAAACTTTATTTACATTGGCATTCTCTTGAAAATGTTAGAGGCACTCTCTTTAAGTCAGAAACAACATGATACTGCCTCTATCTGACACTTTTTATCAGAGATCTTAGCCCATGAAAAAAATTTTTTTTTTCAAAAGGTTCAAGAATTAGAAAAGGAGGGCCACAGAAATAGCTCAGTGGTCTACAGTGCTTGCTGAGGCAAGCACAAGGACCTGGGATCGATCCCAGGTACCACATGCCATACCAGCTCCAGAACCCTGGGGAGTGAAGTGCTGGCCACTGAAACTGGGAGTGGTGGGGCAAGTCTGTAATCCCAGTGCTGGGGAGGCTGAGATAGGAGGATCACTATGAGTCTGAGCTGCATAGTGAGACCCTATATCAAATACATTAAAAAAAGAAAATTAGAAAAGGAAAAAGTCAAATGACCTTATTCACAGATAACTTGACTATGTATTTAGAAATCATATGTTACAAAGATTCAAATTAATAGAGGAGCTTAGTAAGTTACCATCATTGAGACTGTTAGAAATGTGCAGGCAGGAAATGTACACAGAATCTTTGATCATTTTATAACAAGGTAGCAAGAAAGAAACCTAAAATAAAGATATAAGAATTTTATGCAGGAAATAACAAAGCTTTATTTAAAAACTTTGAAGAAGACGTTACTTAAATAAATGCAAAGATTGTACTATGTTCATGGATAGAACAGCTTGCTTTAGAACAATGTTACTGTTCTTTGAAGTATCTTCAGATTCAAGCTAGGCATGGTGGTACATGCCCATAATCTCAACATCTGGGAGGCTGAGGCATGAGGCACCACATGGAGCATTGGAAGTTTTAGCTCAGTCTACACACTGTACTGACTTAGAGTCTATCTCAGAATACATGTAAATAAATACATAAATAAGATGTAGCTCAGTGTGAAAGCCCTGGGTCCAATTCCCGGAAGTGAAAAACAACGATGAGCTTTTTTTTTTTGAATACTGAAGTGCTAACTTGAAATTTCATTACAAAGAGCAAATGCTGAACAAAAGCTATGTTACTCCCAAAGAATAACAGTTAGGTGGAGAGAGGCTGGGCATGGTGGTGCAAGCCTATAATCCCAGCACTTGGGAGACTGAAAACAGGAGGATCACTATGAGTCCAATCTGTATAGTGAGACCCTGTAGACCCTATACTGAATATACAAAAAATAAGATAAAAAATAAAGTACAAGTTGTAACTAAAGAAAATGTGGAATAAAAGAAAAGGATTCATATTAGAAACTCCTAAGTAGGTAGCGAAATAGCAAAGAGCCCACTTTTTTTTTGTTTTAGTTTTAATTTTAATTTTAATTTTATTTTTATTCATTTGGTACAAGATCTCACTATACAGTTCGGACTCATAGTGATCCTCCTATCTCAGCTTCCCCAGAGCTGGGATTAAAGGTGTGCACCACCACACTTGGTTCTGGGGCTGGCACAGCATGCAGTACCAGGGATCGAACTCGGGACCTTGCGCTTGTCAGGCAGGTGCTTAGACTGCTGAGCTATCTCCCAGCCCATGAACCAACTTTAATACCAGATGAGTAGGCATCTCACAGGGGAAGAAACACTATCTGCCTGCAAAAAATCTGATTGTGGCAACAGTGAATGACCAGGGAAGTATCCACCACCATACAGATATTCTTCCAAGTAGAAACTAACCAGTCTACTAATACCAAATATTAAAAAGAAAGTAAATCACTGAGAAGATAGATCCTTGAGAATGTTTATACCATACTAAGGGAAATGAAAAGGATACAAATGCTGTAGAAACTGACCTGATTGATTTACTTGATCAACAAACACATGCTCTGTATTATCCCATAATTCAACTCCTAGGTGTGTGCTCTACAGGAATTCTTAGACATGTATGTGAACAGGCATGTTCCTAATGTTCTTAGCAACACTGTTTATGGCAGGAAAAAATAAAACTCTGATTTCAAAAATGAACAAATATTTATCAAGAGGAAAAAAGATGCTCTGTCAACACAGTAGAGGATTACGCTGCAGGGAAAATGGATGAAACACAGTTCCACGCATCACCACACAGAATAAAAAGTCAAGCTGAATGAAAAAAGTCACAATACTGTATTGAAACAACTTGAAATCAAAGACAATCAATATATTCTTCAAAGCTGCATAAACGTGTAATAATATTTAAAATAGCAATGAAGTGATAACCACAAAATTTCAAGAGTTTGTCTCTGTAGAACAGAACCAAAGACATCATGTGCAGCTTCCTTCGGGGCTGAGATTGTTTGATTTTTTTTTTTTATTAGCAGGGTGTATTTAGGGTTTATACCTGTTAGCTCTATTATTCCACTTTACAATTTGCCTGTATACTATATATGATTGAGATATATTACACTTTTTTTTAAGAAACAAGAGAAATAATAAAAAATTTAAAGACCATTCCTGCACAAAAGGGCTGGGTGGTTTTATGACTGAGCTCAAAAACTACGGAGAAAAACCTAATTTCTATGCTGTTTAAACTCTTTCAAAGCACATGAAAAGATGAAAGACTTTTGAATTTATTTTACCCAGTCTATCAAAGCTTGAGCATAATCAAAGATTGCCATGAGCCAATGATACTTGTTTACAAAGAAAAATATTTAAGTGAAATATTTATAAATCAAACCTAGTAGCAAATTTAATGAATAAATCATCATGATTGGATAGTTAATTCTAAATAAGTAAAGACAGGCCAGCATCAAGAAATCTGTGATAAGGGCCGGGGAGATGGCTCAGTGGAATAAGCATTTCCCTGGCAAGCGCAAGGGTCTGAGTTCAATCCCTGGTTCCGAAATCTGTGATATAATTCAGTAGATTTATATATAGATTAAAAGAGAAAGACAGATTAAAGGAAAAGACTCATATAGGCCATTGGATGGAGGTGAACAGCATCTGATAAAATTGAACAACCAATGCTGATAAAGACTCTGAAAGGAACTTAACACAGGAGAAATGGTTCCATCTCGACTGCCTGGCAGGCGTCAGACTTAGTGATAAGATATTAGAAGCATTCCCATCTCAGTCTACAAGAAAGCCAAGGATGTTGGCTTTCACCGCACTGGTCAACGCCACACACTGGGAAGCCCTCAGAATTAGAATAGGACACGAGGTAGAAGCTAGAGGCACAGGTGTCAGAGAAGAAGAAAAAACCTGCCATTACCTGCAGGTTGCAGGTACTCATGGACACAGAAACACACACACACACACACACACACACACACACACTTGCACACACTTTTATGTTTATATCTACAAGTAGGTAGGCACTGTGCTAGGGCAGATTCCCAATGTGAACCATGGCTGGTTTCCTCTGGGGAGAGAGAGGAGGAGGGAGGGAGGGAGACAGGGAGGGAGAGAGAGAGGGAGGGAGACCGGGAGGGAGGGAAGGAGACAGGGAAGGAGGGAGGCAGGGAAGGAGGGAGACAGGGAGGGAGGGAGACAGGGAGGGAGGAAGAGAGGGAGGGAGGCAGGCAGAGGAGGGGGTGAAAGGAAAGAGGAACCTTTAACTTTTACTCTTTGTATTTGTTTGTTTCTTTTGACCGCCTTTATAACTTAGAAGAGCAAAGACTGAAACCTCCAATTCTTATGGCCACAAATGAGGTCTACATTCCGGGTTTTTGATTTTAGTCATCAGAAAGAGAAAGAAAGCAGGAACCCCTGAGCTTTGTGTGGCAACCATTAGTCACTAAGGTCGGTTACGCTGAACTGTCATTTCGACTTGCAAAGACACGTTGGGGGCTCGCAGTGACCACCGGCTTTTTATGAAGGCCGTTGCTGCCTACGAAACAATTCTACCTTCACTCTTCAATTTGATTTGTTCCTTAGGAAATAACTTCAATAAGTGGGGAAACAAAAAATAACATACCATGCTACATGAAGAGACGCTCCATAAAAAGAGCACATAGAGACTATAGATACAGAATGCCTGGAGCCTGCAAGGACACCCAGCAAAGCTCCGACTCTCCACTCACGAGATCCCAGGGAGGCGCGGAGGCTGCCTCACCCATCGCAGTGTGGCTCTGGCCCAGGGGCTAGGTGTGTCCCTAGAACACATGCATCCTTCATGTCCCTTCCTACTTCTGGGCTCTGCAATGTATTCCTTCCTTCCTTCCTCTTTTACACTGAGCAAATCCTCTACTCATCAGAGAATCGCTAACACAGCAGACCTGACTGTGTTGCATCCAAAGCTGGCCCTGGCTGGCATCTTGGCCTTCGGGCTTGGGGAGGGCTCCCCGCAACCCCCTGCTTTCCTGGTCGCGAAAACCCACTCTCCTGTCCCAGGGCCCCTATTTTCTTTTTCATCTGCTTTTGTATCCATCCAGAGAGTGGACGGATGTGTTGGCACATTTTACACAACGGTAGCACCGTACCCATATTATTCTGTAACTTGCTTTTCTTACCTAACATCATACACTGGATCAAAAAGACATCTATTATTTATTTTCCCTGTTCAAGATGGAGCTATAATTCACAAAGTGGTCTCTAAAGTGCCATTTAGGGCTGCACGTGCAGCTCGTGGTAAAGCGCATGCTTAGCGGGTGTTGTGAAGTGCTTGCTTCAACCCCCAGCCCAAATAAGAAGAAATCCCTCAATTCAAGAGGTTTTTTTAGTCGTTACAAAATTATGCAATCATCATGCCTTTCTAATTCCAAAGCACTTTCATCACCACAAAGAGAAATCCTGTACCTACTACCAAGATATTTGTTTTAAATTTTGATTGGTTTTGCCATATTGATCTATCACTATTAAAATAAACATCCAAGGTTAGGGGGAGAAAGCCCAGGCCCCACTCCCACCCTTCTGTCTCCATTCTGCTGCTGTAGCAGATGCCGCTACACACCCCACGCTCACACACGCTCCGCAAGTTCTGGCTTCCTCAAGCCCTGTGGAGGCAGGCTTGGGGAGGGGGCATCCTCTCCAATCTGCACAAGTGTGCTAGCCATACTCTGGCCTTGCCAAGGACAAGGACAAGCCAGTGACCTCTGTTCTTAGGCAAAGGCTGCAGCTACCAGAAAACGAGGCTGAGATAGCTCGTTCCCAGCCCACGTGCCAACCTTGTTGCAGGCTGCTCTGTCCTTGCCCCGTAGGTACCAGGGCAGAGGGTGCCAGCCAAGAAGGCCAGCCAGGCTGTGCAGCACCTGCAGGGCCCCTCTTCCGGGAAGGACCTTGCACCCCAGAAGACTGACCCTGCAGACTGCTCCCAAGTTTGCAGCTCGGCTTCCAGCAGCACACTGAGCACCCAGCCCGGCCAGCAGCTCCCGTGGACGATGCCTCTTGCCCTCTCTCCCTCCCTTCTGTGTCCTTAGGAACGTCCATGGGGAAGATAATTAAAACCTGCAAGAAAACCAGCTGGCAGAGCAAAAGAAAATCTTGGTGACTTAGGGCCGACACCACATGTTTATGGGTAAGTTTTGTAAGTAAAACAGCAATAAAAAAAGAGGCTCTTATACATAAATGCCACATTCTTCAAAGCGCTGCATAAATGACATTCTTTTGGGGGGGGGCTACTTATATGCATATTCCTTCCTTGTCATTTCCTTTCCACTAAGGGGAAAGGAATCCTGGATGCACCA